>JAOTQJ010106109.1:0-11294 GCA_025642045.1 Solanum sejunctum | reverse complement strand
CATTTGGTCCCAAACTTTATTAAATCGAACCAATTAAGGACGTTCGGGGTTTAAATTACGTTGCAGGTCCTAACATTTTACATTACAAGCCATTCATTTTTTAGTTAGATTAGATAGATTATCTTTTTGTCAAATATTTTAATAATTTTGTTATGGCATTATATATGTAATATTTATACTTTTGTTAAACATTGCATTTCATATGTTCTTATAAAATTTATATTTTAATTTTTATGACTAATTTAATTAAAATATACTAATTTAAAACGTATAAATTGATTTTTTTTATCAATATTAGTTAAGAACATATATTTATTAACTAATATATTTTTCAAAAAATAATATATCTCATATATATTTAATTTAATATTATTTGTAAATATTCTTACTTGTCTAATATAAATTTTTAATTTTAAATAATTATTTTTTTTATTTTAAAATTTAATATAACATTGTAATTATACTTATACAATTATATAACACACTTATTAAAATTATATTATGGCAAATAAATAAGATATTGTAGTTACTAAATTATCATTACACTAATTCTAATTATCAGATGACTTTTTAAAACAGACCTTTAGACACTTTCACTTGGCATCTTGTTGTTGTAGTATTTGTTTTTAAATGAATTATTTCTTATATTTAATTAAATTTTTAGTTTTGTTTAATTGGTCAAATTTTGTTGTAGCGTTACTACACGTGTTTACAGTTGTAATAGGTATCCCTCACGTCATTATGAAAATGTAATACATGCGTGGACTGACATATCCAATAATGTCGCGTGATAGACGTAGAAACGAAAGAGAACATAACACGTATTGAAAGATGGTATTTGGACGGCTCAAAAGGGACAGGTGGCACCGCTGAATTGATAGGTGGGTCCAAAACACCCAAAAATGACCTTACACAGGGGCCAGCTCAGCACCTTTGGCCGCAATTGAATTTCCTTCATTTTTAGTTCCATCGTTTGACCAACTTTATTTTTTTGTCCATACTTTATTTAACTTACTTTACATTATACAACACCAAGTACATAAAATAGACATTTCAAACACTGCGTATCAGAGGCAAAAAATTATTTTATTTTCAAGAAATATAATATCATTATCATAATTCATTAAATTCAATTTATTAAAACAACTCGTTTAGTTACTGCACATAATAACTAATTTTTTTGTTGAGTTCTCAATCATATATTTAAATGATAAAAATAAAAATACTGTTATGTCATATTTTTGTTACAATTATTAAGTTGTATTTTTATATATTTTAATTTTATACAGCAAATATAGTTCATTTATTGTCCAAAAAAAGATGTTTATTTTTTATTTTGTTCTTAAAGCAATCTAGTTGCTTTTTTCGTACTTAAAAAAGTTACAAACGTTATTTTGTTAAATCAATTTTTTTCTTTGACATACCCATTCTTCAAAAGCATTTTTAATTTTTTTTATATTTGGCTGTAAATATTTGATTTACAAAACATTTTAATGGTTAATTCCCCATATAAACTGATTTAATTTGTGAAATGGTTTTAGATTTATTTTGCTTGATGCTTTTTAGTACGTTTAAATTATTATATTAGTTGTTAATATTGTACCAATATTGACTTTTTTCTATGTATTATATTGATTGAAAATTTTAATATGTACTCTTGTATTTTAATTAAATAAAAGTAAAAAATTTAATTAAAGTATTTCATTATAGATATGGAAAATAATTTCGCTCTATCAAATAATCATAATAGTAAATGTGCAGTGATGCTTGTCTTTTTCGTAACTTGACACTCAAAATGTACTGTTTTTTGAAACCAAAAAAAAAAAAAAAACTTAATATCAAAAATGCTCAGACATACTTTTAATATTTCAGCCAAACGTACAGTATTTTTCTTAAAATTATATTAAATAGAAGTGTTTCTGAAAAGAAGCATCTTTTAGCTGCATGGCTAAGCAGACTCTAACTTGCAACTTCATAATTCTATATTAATAGAATTGTTTCTCTAACATGCATTTTCATAGTTCTAGCCAAGCATCAACTCAAGAATAATATAACGTTCTACATTTTTTATATACTATATATTAATTAAGGTCAATTGCTATACCTTATTGATCATTTCATGTGCTATGTTTAGTTATATTTAGACAATTTCATTTGAAACCCAGGCACGTAATGATGTTTTAAAAATCAAGTATAATATAAATAGGTTGGTTAGTTCTTAAATAATAGTATTAATTTGGTTAGCTCACAAGTCAAATGTATTAAGCAAGCTATATCAGTTTTTTAATTTCTTGTTAGATAGTTGAGGATAAGTCAGAAATTATTGAATATGGTAAAAACGGACACCAAAGAAAAAAAAGATGCAAAATAGTTGATTTCATTTCATTTTCTCCCAAATTAATGGAGGGAAATGTGGCATGTGATAGTGAATAGAGGAAGAATATTATGGGTTGATAACTACTTTTAAATATTAAAATTGATTTAATAAATAAATAAATATGGAGTGTTGAAGTTGATATATTGCTCAGCTATATATATAATGCTTAAAATATTCTCTCTTTTTTTTATTAACGTAGAAAATTATAAATTAAACGTATTTTTGCAAGGAGAAGGATGAGAGAAAGTTAGTGCTTTTGTTTTCTGTGAATTAGAAAAAATGAAGGATGATATGTTGACACTAATCAAGTCATTTAACACTTGTCGTCCATTTGGGAAGCTTACATATTCGATATTGTTATTTTCATTTTAGTGTTGTAAATCATTGGATTGAATATACAGAATTATATTAGCTTATTGTTATGGTATATAAGACAGCCAAATTTGCTTTGAAATAAGTATTATAAGTTGAGGTCAACGTCAAAGAATTATATACCACAAAGCATCCTAAATTTTTTTGTTATGGATATGACACGTGTTGAGTTTATTATTAAATAGAGAATGATTTTCTGCACGTATTTTGTGTTTTTGGAAATCAAGAGCTTCATTTTAATATAGGAAAAGGACAATAATGTCTGCTGAATTTTTTTTAGTTGGTCAAGGTTTTCGTTGTCAAGGGGTGGCCACCAATTTTATTCATCTTTTCTTTTTTGATCATACACTTCTATTTACTTTAGATTGAAATATGAAAGAATTTCATGATTGGGATGAAAAATACACTCCCTTTATCCCTTATTAGTTGTTCAATTTTTATTTTACACATTCCTTAAAAAATTATAAATAAGATGAGCAATTTTACTTATTTGTTAGGATAAAATGAAAAAATAATTATTTTTTCTTAATTTAGTATATTGATAAGTAATTTAAAATAAATATTTTTACTTAAATTGAATAGTTAATATATGACAGAGGGAAGAGGGAGTAATTAACCTAATTATGCAAAACAAGTTAAAAAAAGGTAAACTATATATAATAGGAAAAATTGATAAGCTTGTAAATTCCATATGTAAAATGGTATTCCGTCATCCCGTAGTTATCAAAATTGCTAAAATTATTTGCCCCAATTTACTTGTTATTTTATAAAATTAAGATGAAATTAATTGTCCCAATTTATTTTTTAAAGTAAATTATCTTTGATGTGAAATATCAAGTCAATATTATTAAAACTAATAAAACTAAAAATATAACATAAGTTTGAAATTAAAAAAAAAAATCTAGCATAACTCTTATGGCAAATTTCAACATAATATACATAACTATCATTTAGAAAGAGAAGAAATGTAAGTTTATAAGTTTATTCAACAATGAATTCAATTTTAATTTAAAATTTAGGATACTAATAAAATCATGCTAATGAAAAAATAAATAAAAAATAATATAAAAATTATATGGAATCACATGAAGTAAAGATTGAGAATGAAAAATAAATAAAAAAATAAATATAATTTTAGATAATAATGGAATAATAAAAATTACAAGAATTAAAAATATTAAAATAAAAAACAAAAATAGAAGTGGAAGAAAAAATTTTTAAAGTAACAAACTTGTAATTATACCATGTAATTGCACAATTCACAGTCTCTCTCTTTGAATTGGAGAGTAAAAATAACACCTAATTACCTAGTCAGATTACCTGCTGACCAGGTAATTATTTATGCAACTAAATAGATCAAATAATATAATTATACCCAATATAATTATTAGAGTGATTTTCCAAACAGACTCTCAGTATTGAATGTTCTTACATTAAGATTTGCTTAGTTTTTTTTTTTTTGTAAAATATAAATAAAGTACAATTTATTAAAGAGACATATCAAAATAAATTATTGGGGAATGCCACATCCCGTAAAAATATTTTAAGAACACAAATTAAAGGTTACTTTTTACTATTATTTTTTTAATTATTTTTAAAGCCCTTTTCGAGCAACGATAAAGTAATTAAAAACCTCATTAGAAAGAAGAGTATGAAAAAAAATTCCAGTAAATCTCCTAAACATTGAAAAATTTACTTATCTTAAATAATAAAATATCTAAAAAATTCACTTAATATAAATTACAGAAATATACTTTTTATTTATGATTTTGCATTGGAGGAAAAAAAATCAAAATGCTTACACACGTGGTTGCATACAAAGCAAACACATGATATCAGAATTGAGCCTGATGATGACACGACATAGATGATCAAAGAGAGATATCAATAAAGATTTTATTGGTCAAGTGTACGAATCAGAAACTAGTTAGTTCTATTTTGTTACCGGATATATTGAAAGTTTCTTATCAAAAATAAGGTGGGAATTTATGGTACAAAGTCAATAAGGACTCGTGTCCTAAATATAAAATAAAAGAACAAAAAGACAAATATGTTAGATATACTCATACGAGATTCTGCAAATTATTAACCGCAACAATATTCTCAAATGAAACATTCTAATTAGACATAGTAATTTAGTGCCAACAGCGGAATGTTCCTATTGATTAATGTATTACCTTTGTTGCATATAAATTGTAGTTCATATTTACTTGTAAACTGGAAACAATCGCTTTATGTTTTTAAACATAAGAGTTAGGTTGCGTACATTCGATCCCTCTTATCTCGCAATGAGCGGGAGCCTTTTGAGGCACTGGGGTATATTAATGATGATGATATTTACTTGTAAAGGGTTGGATTCTTAACAATCCAAAAGCAATATATTTGTAATGATTTTATGTTCCAAGCTTTCTATAGTTCATTAAGTCTTGACTCTCAAGCATTTCATATTAAATCATTTTTGAATTTAAGAGTGGTCATACTTTCAAGTATGTGGATCTAGGTAAGATATATATATGATGTAAATAGGATTATATAGAGTGGGAGTTAGGAGGACTAAATAGAGATATACAATAGCATAATCAACGAATAAGACTCCAAAGGACACATTGTAAGATAACCATTCCGCTAGAATAATATATGAAAAATCTCGAATTTATAAAAAAAATACTGTTGAGAAATCATTGGCTTTGGGAGGAAAGAAGATATAATCTGAAATTAAAGGATCAGTACAAGATCCTGAGAGAACACTTAGAACAAACACAAATAATATTACAACAAGAAGTAGAAGAAAATAAGTACTTTAGTATACCTTCATTAGGAAGCACTAAGACAGTATAGAAATAATCTACTACGGGAACTAGATAATCTTGAAAGACATATTGGGTACAGTAGAAATAGAGTACAGTATTACCAAAAAATAGCAGAGATACACACTACATTAGGATAAAATAGATTCCCTAAGACATTTAGAGTATCTAGATTTAAAAATACATCCTGAAAAGAAGTTTAGAGCATTGAAAAAAGGTACGGTGATCAAGTGTAATTTCAACCAAGGCGAACATAGTTTGCATACTGACGACATACAATATAACACATTAATAAATTTGATAATTAATTTTAGTAACAAAGTCCAAGAGCAAGATAAAAATATTCTAGGACTCATAGAAACAATACAAGAACTTCAGAATAAACATACAAAGGTATTAGAAAAAATAGAAAAGAATTTAGATTTCATAAAAGATCAAGAAGTAGAAATTAGTAATAAGCTAAAATCATCAAATAAGGTTACCTGTGAAGACGCACAGTTAATAAAGATGAAAAACCAAGTAGAAAGAATAAGTGGTGAAGTCAAAGAAATTAAGAAAATAATATTAAAAATAGAGAAAATATCCCTTTTATGAACCAAGACGACCTTAAGTATAAGAAAGCTCTAGAATATAAAACCCATTTCCAAGAACCAGTAGGATTTTCTCAGCACAAAGCAGCAAGTCAGACAGATAAAATATTTATTAGACAAAACAATACAATTAGAAAAACTGTTAGAAGGAAAAGAAATAGAAAAGTCTCATCATACAAGTATAAACGAATTAATTATAAAATTAAATAACGTAGAAATTACACCACAAAAGGACAAATAAAAAATAACTAGAAAATCGCAGAAATGGACTAAATGCAAAGTCTGAAGCATTGAGCCAAGAAAAATATTAGTTACTCAAGAAAGAGACTATGAACAAAGGTACGCAAACCACACATACGAGTTTTCAATCTCAGAATAAAATGGATGAGTCGGATGTGCATTTCCCTCTGAATGTAAATAGATTTACTGTATCAGGTGGAGATACAATTAATTCAGTTCAAACGGTAGCCGGTAAAGACACCTCAAATTCGTTTATGACTATCACTTTGTAAAAAGTGAAAATGAATCAGCAACACCACGTAGGAGAAGACTCCCAAAGTCGTTACTATGGGAGAGACATCAAAACAAAGAACTTCAATCAAGAAAAAGAAGAAGACAACTATTAAAGAGTTAATTAAAAAGACTATAGGAGAAATGCTCAGAGAAGCCGAACAAGACAAACATACGGATGAACAATCTACAATCAAACTAGATAACATAGTCCCGGACCCAGATCAGGTAAATCAAAGACAACAAACATCAGAAGGATCAAGGTCCCCAACAAAGAAGAAGACTACCAAGAAGCCCAAGACCCAAATGAAGGTTATGATTTGTGAATGAGTTTCGATTCCATTGCTCTACATAACCTAGATACTTAGATAGAATAATACCATGTGTAAATTACTAAGTGGGTATGCTCACTAAGGTCTTGTGAGTGCTTACTTTATTACTATCTTTCAAAAGAAAAAAAAACTGATAAGCACGCATCTATCAAATAAAGTCAGCCGATCAATGTCAATAATGCATGTGACGATGGGGCCCAATAAGCACCCACTGTGCATTATTTGATATGATCTCAAAAGTGTCGGCAACATCTCAAGCATTCTTTAAAAAGTGTCGATCAGATCTTAGCCCTTCATTCCTTTCATCCTCGTCTTTTTATCGCTATAAATAACCCTTCTTCTTTCACTAAAAGAAGTAAGAAAAAACAAAAACACCCGAGAACTGATAAACACTCCTCTCTCATGACAATCACCACTTCTTAATGTTGATTGTCTTATATTTGACTGGGTCTGATGGTATTAACTCTCTTATTTCTTAGCAGTTCTTGCTTATATACTATTTCTATGTATAACTAGTTATGTTTAATCATGACAGTTTTAGCAAACTCTCTGTCTCGCATATATGTCTTCTAATGTAAAATTCGAACTCCTGTCTTAAATAGTCTTGTTAACCAAAATTCTCTTTCTATGTCTTTCCTAGTATGTAGCCTTATATAAGCTCTACTAAAACTCTATGTATATTTTTTTTGAATAACTTCTTTGTTCTAGATAATGGTGGTCACATCCAAGTTTTATAACGAGGAGGAACCCCCGAAGAAGAAAGACCAAGATCAAGTTACTCAGATAACCAAATAGGAAATAATTTAATATCTAGAATTTTCTCAAAACAAGCAACACTATGAAGGTCTGGGAGAGAGTAGTGGAGATGAGGGTGCAAATAGTAGTATATATCTCGGAGAATCAGTTTAGATTCATGTTGGGGCGGTCAACTACTGAAGCAATTCATCTTGGGAGGTTAGTGGAGAAATGTAGGGAAAGAAAGAAGGACCTTCATATGATGTTCATTGATCTCGAGAAGGCATATGCCAAAGTCCTGAGGGATGTCTTATGGAGGTATCTAGAGGTGAAAGGGGTCCCAGTGGCATATATCAGGGCAATTAAGGACATTTACGATGGAGCCAAAACTCGAGTAAGAACAGTGGAAGGAGACTTAGAGTATTTTCCTGTTAAGATGGGACTCCATCAAAGATCTGTGTTGAGCCCATTTTTATTTGCCTTGGTGATGGATGAGCTGATGCGATCTATCCAAGAGGAGGTACGATAGTGTATGCTATTTGCAGATGACATAGTACTGATTGATGAGACTTGGAGTAAAGTTAATGATAGGTTGAAGGCCTGGGGATACGCCTCGGAGTCCAAAGGATTCAAATTAAGCAGGACCAAAACTGAAAACTTGGAGTGCAAATTCAGTGTTGAGAGGGATGAAGCAAACTTTGATGTGAGGCTTGCCACTCAACCTATCCCCAAGAGGGAAAACTTTAAGTATTTGGGGTTAATCATCCAGAGTAGTGGCGATATCGACGATGATGTCACATACCGTATTGGGATAGGATGGACTAAATGGAGGCTTACCTTGGAGTGTTATGCGACAAAAAGATACCACCTAAACTCAAAGGTAAGTTTTTTACAGAGTGGTGGTTAGACCATCGTTGCTATATGGGGTGGAGTGTTGGCCAATTAAAAATGCACTTGTTCAAAAGATACATGTCGCAGAGATGAGGATGCTGAGATGGATGTCTGGTCACACCAGGAATGACAAGGTTAGGTGTGAGACCATTTAGGAGAAGCTAGAGGTGGTCTAGGTGGCTGAAAAGATGAGGGAAGCGAGACTGCGATGGTTTGGACATATGCAGAGAAGGAGTACTGATGCTCCTATTAGGAGGTGCGAGAGGTTGGTTTTGGGAGATACATGGAGGGGTAGAGATAGACCAAAAAAGTACTGGGGGGAGGTGATTAGACATGATATGGCAGAACTTGATCTCCCTGAGGATATGACCTTAGATAGAAAGAAGTGGAGGTCGTGAATTAGAGTAGCAGGCTAATTGGTAGGGTTAGGTGGATGCATGACCTTGGGCTATAGTAGGGTTAATTGGTAGGGTTACTCATGTGTTCTCATTATCTGTCGTATTGTTTGTTAGTTTTATCATATTTACATACTGCCATGTGCTATTCATTATTAGTCGCGCTTTCTGTTCTCTTCCCTTTTCGTTTTGTCATATCTAGTTCTTTCTGCTTATGGGTTTTGAGATGAGGGTTCCCAGGAAACAACCTCTCTACTTCAATGAGGTAACGGTAAGGTCTGCGTACATTCTACCTCCCCAGACTCCACTTGTGAGATTTCATTGGTATGTTGTTGTTTTTGAGCCAAAGGAGAAGATAACAATGAGCTTAGCCAGATTATAGATGTAGACAGAGACCTGCAAATTTTTAAATAAAATCTATTAAAATTATTAGACCCAAGAATTTTATATAATACAAATATTTCTCCAAAAATAATCTACTTTATAGACATTACAGAGAAGAATAATTATCTATGATAGGAGAAAGTATAGTGCAATTAAATCTAGTTAATCCACAATCGTTAAAAGACATTAAAAAAAAATAACCAAAATGACTCTGATGCATATGGAATTAATTGTGTTAGAGATAAAAGGCTTAACTAGAAAAAACCTAGGAGCAAAAGTACTAATAGTGTTATATGATGATAGATAGACATACATAGAAAAGCGAGTAATAGGATCAACAGAGGTAAATATGACAAACAACGGGGGAATATTTTACTTTAGCCCAAATTTCCTCATAAACTTGAAAGAATTTGAAAAACATATAAAAATAGAAATACAGACCAAAGGTTACGAAGAAATGAATAATGGAAGCAATCTACTAATGTGCATAGGACTCCTAGGAAAGATGGCAGTAAATAGTACTGCTGTTTTTAAGATTAAGGTAGATGATGTAGTAGAAATAATGGGAAACAAGGGAATTAAACTAATAAAACCTTATAAAAATAGACCCAGAAGAATATGCAGGATTAGAATGAAATTTAGAAAAATTTAATAAGCCTAAAGTCTATACATCATAAATCTTATGCCAAGTTGGGACTTGGAAAACCAAAGCCCACTACAATTGGCGGACAGATCAATGGTGAGGTACGAAGGTGTTATTGAGGATGTCTTAGTTCAAGTGTGATCTCTCATTTTCCCAATGGACTTTATCATTCTTGATTTTGAACTCGATCCAAAAGTTACTTTCTACTTGGTCATCCCTTCTCGGCGCCAGGAGGGGCATTGATTGATATAGCTGCAGGAAGGCTCACTATGAGAGCCTATGATAAAGTTGAAGTCTCTGATGTGTACAAAGCCATGAAGTTGCTCACTACATATGAATATTTGACAACTATTACAGTGATAGATACGGCTGCTGCGGTAAGTCAAGTGGAGATTCAAGATCCGCTAGCAAGAGTGCTGTTAAATCAAGAGCTAGTGGATGATGTGGAGGCTCTTGAGATAGAGAGTGCGCTGAGAAATAATGCAAGCATGTTCAAAAAGGGGGTTACATCTTTAAATATGGTATTGGGACCTTTACCTAAACCATCAATCGAAGAGCCACTAAAGCTGAAATTGAAGCCGTTACCTTCATATCTATTGTATGTTTTTGTTGGAGAAAATGATACTTTACCTATGATTTTGTTTGCCTCATTGACTGCAAATCACGTAGAAGATTCTATAGAGGTGCTTCAGAAGAGGAAAAGAGCTATGGGGTGGCAAATGTCAGACATCCATGGCATTAGTCCAGTATTGTGCATGTACTGAATTTTCATGGAGGAAGGTCATAAACCAGTTGCGTAACCACAAAGACGACTGAACCCAATCATGAAAGAAGTAGTGAAGAAAGAGGTAGTCAAGTAGTTAGATGCAGGAATTATTTTTTCCATATTCAATAGCAAATATGTCAGCCCAGTACAATGTGTTCCAAAGAAAGGGGGTATGATGGTAGTCACCAATTATAAAAATGAGTTGATCCCAACGAGAATGGTGACGGGGTGGAGGATTTGCATGAACTATAGGAAACTAAATGATATGACTTGGAAAGATCATTACTCGGTACCAGTTATTGACCAAATGATTGATAGACTTGCTGTTAGACCCCGTAATTAATTCAATCGAAGTAAATCGTTCAATTGGAAAAGTTATGATGATCATGGCATAATTTAAATTAAGTAAGTTTGTGGTGCTTAATTATAATTGGAGCGTGTATTTTAAGTTGGAGTCGGGAGTCCTCAATTGGATTAAAATAGAAAAGTTTG
>JAOTQJ010106069.1:0-44178 GCA_025642045.1 Solanum sejunctum | reverse complement strand
TTGTCTAAAGTATGAGACATGACCACACTTTAATTTACATAGTCTACAAAGCCTCTAGATAAGGAAAAGTATCTTATAAGGGTCGAGACAAGCCCTGCCTCGACTAACTGTACAATACAAACTTATAAGTTGTAGACACACAAAGCTATGAAGTAACTTGGAGCTTGGTAACATCAGTTGGATATCTTGTAATCCTACTAGGGAGATCTACTCAGACCTGTACTTGCAGCATGAAATGCAGGTCCCCGTAAGGGATAGTATGAGATAATGTACTGAATATGTAAGGCAGAAAATACTGTATATGAAGTAACACCTCAAACAGAACTATACACTAGTGCAGGATAAGAGACCACCTATAGTTATACTGTGGGATCGGCCCTAGCTAGATAATTCTTCCACCCCTCGGGTTACCAACCATCAATAAGCAATATACTTTATCTTTCAATTACTTTTGAGATGATTCTTTTGGTGGATGTAATATTGGAACTGTAGGACTATAGATATAACATATGACATGTAAATAATCACAAAATACAACACCGTAATGAAAGGAGTAGGTTACACAAATAATGAAATGCATTGGAGGTAGAACAACATATGAACTTTATTTAGTAGAACGAACTTGTGTATCTTGGTATACAAGTATGTATGTAGGTAGGTTTGTAAATGACTATGTATGGGAGCATATGAACATGTGAAAGAGTGGAGACATGGCTGTTTGTTATGTCGGTGTAGGTAAGAGCCTCTATGTACCAAGAAAGAATCTATATTTTATGCCAAGTAATACGAAATCGAGTAGCCTTACATACCTCGCTATTACCTCGAGATAACCTTCCTTTCCTCCAAATATTTATCTACAAAATAGCAGGTCATAAAATTAGCATTAGCATCTAATATATACATCTCTGTAGCACAATCTCATAAGAAAATAACACACGGGCAACAAACATATAATTATAAATCTGAGCGTATTCTTTCAACCTTTTCGCCTCTAATCGTATTTTCTAACACACATTATCATATAAATATCATGTGCAGCCTATTTTAGTGCCATAACAGTCTTACAACATCCCATAAATCACAACATATAGCAATTATACAAAACATACAAGTAGGCGGCATAACATTACGTCGTTTCGCTATATTTTGACATCGATAATTCCAAACTTGTTCCAACATTATCCAAATAGTCCCCACCATATATAAATATAAAAAAAATCCTAAAAAATTGCAAAATTAGTTCTAAAGTATATGGAGAATGTGAAACAACAATCTTCGATCATCAGCCCACAAGTTCCTATTAAGAGCACAATTATGATATCATACAAGAACTCACTTTCGCAGATTGTAAAAATGGTAAAGCAACCTTTATACATCATTATAGAACCAAGACTCATTAAGAACAGTAGCCTTCCGTCATATCTAACCAAAAGGAGAAAAGCTTCCAACTATACAAGAAAAATGTACAACCTTTGGAACACATGTTGCCCAATAATTTCAACAAAGGTATAATCAGCTTAGCCTCTTGTGTTTCATTAGAAAATAATACTTAACACACAAGCATTCTTACTTACCTTTACCCTTAAGGTGTAGGTCTTTTCCAATAACCCTAAACATCTCCTTGTGGCTACTTTGCAAGGCTACGAAGGTGTAGAGAGAAGGCTTCGAAAAGCTGATATTTTTTTTGTCTAAGTTAAATGACTTGAAGGAGCTGATTATAAGCCCTTTTAAAGGATTTATTTGGCCAAGTTTCTTTTACAATTTAGGCCTTAGTTTATCAAGTGATTAAGGTACCACTTTCCTCCTTTCATGGGCCTTAAGGAGCTCTAAATTGATAGGCCTTTGCTGCGCATTTTCCCCTTTCTATTAGTTGGTTTGGGCCTAAGTTATCAAAAAAATTGTGATGTCTTTTGGCTCTTTTATATCTATCTTAGGCTGAAAATATAGTCCATTTATGATGCTATAACATGGGCTGAAGTTACACCCTTAACACGGACTTTATTCCTAATAGAACTTGGACAAATTCGACGTAGGGCCTCATCTCCGTATAGCTAGCAAATTTAAGCTAAGCAAGTAGATGACTCACCTGCTCGCTTCCTAAGTCTTACAAGCACCTCACTTATCTTACTTCATTTAAGGCCACGATCTCCTCAATTTGACATAAAATTTGTATACACTCGATCCTCTTAAGCGTTAGACGCATATATCGCCCTCTAACATGAGATTCAAGCACTTTTAAAAATAGGCACTAATTTGACAAAGTCATATCATGTTTCATGTGCATAGGATAAGTACATGTAAGGTGTGTGGTGTTACATCCTCCCCCGTTAGGAACATTCGTCTTTGAATGTTAGCATAATTAGATAGCTTAACTATGTTTAACGCAATAATCATTCAAACACACGTACCTACTAAGGCCCCAATTCTGCATGTTGCACTTCTTCTTTAGCTTCAAATAAGTAAGGGTATTTTGATTTCATTGCGTCCTCAGCCTCCCATGTTATCTCTCCTGCTTGCTAGTTTCTCCAGAGTACTTATATTGAAGGTATTTCCTTATTACTTAGCTTCTTAACTTGATGATCTTGAATAGTAATAGGTACCTCTTCATAGGAGAGATCTTTTGTAACCTGCATATCTTCAATTGGAGTGATACGAGATGGGTCACCTATGCATTTTCGAAGCATTGAGACGTGAAAGACTGGATAAACCATTGAAAGCTCCTGGGGTAGCTCTAGTTCATATGAAACCTGCTCGAACCTCTTAATAATCTTATATGGACCTATGTAACATGGGCTCAGTTTTCTTTTCTTACCAAACCTCATAAACCCTTTAATTGGATACACCTTTAAAAATACCCAATCCCCTACTGAGAATTCCAGTCCTCTCCTCCTAGCATCCATATATGATTTGTGATGACTTTGGGCTGTTTCTAGGCATTGTTGTATTACCCTAACTTTTTCCATTGCTTGCTGTACTAGATCTGGCCCAAGAAAGGTGGTTTCACCAACTTCAAGCCATCCAATCGGTGACCTACATTTCTTTCCATAACAAAACTTTGTGAGGTGCCATCTTGTACTCGAGTGGTAGCTCTTATTATAGCCAAATTTAATAAGTGGAAAATGGTCCACCCAACTACCTTTAAGGTCCAAGGCACAAGCCCACAACATATGTTCAAGGTGTCTGAATAGTGTGTTATGCTTGACCATCTGCTTGTCGGTGGAAAGCTGTACTCAAATTTACTTGTGTCCCTAAACTCCTTTGAAAGGACTTCTTGCAGTGAATTGATCTTCTCGATCAGATATAATGAAGATTGGGACTCCATGTGCCTAATTATCTCTTTGAGGTATAGTTTGTCATACTCTTCAGCTGTATAATCACTCCTGACTGGCAAGAAGTGTGCTGACTTTGTGAGTCTATCAACTATTACCCATATGGAGTCAAACTTCTGAAATGAGCGAGGCAACCCGATAACAAAATCCATATTGATCATATCCCACTTCCATGTTGGAAGCTATATACATTGCATATAACCTCATAGCTTTTGATGTTTGACTTTCACTTATTGGCAATTTGGACATTGAGCCACAAAGTTTGCAAGGTCCTTTTTCATGCCTCCCTACAAAAACATTCCCTTCAGGTCATGATACATCTTAGTTGATCCTGGATGGATGAAATATCTGGAATGATAAGCTTCTTGCATCATCCTCTACCATAGTCCATTAATATCAGGAATACATAATCTATTTTGGCAATAAAGTACTCCATTTTGTGTAAGGTTAAAGCTCTTTATCGTGCCCTGAATCACCTTGTCTTTAAGTCATCGTAAAATAAGATTCTCGAACTATTTTTCTTTCACCACCATTACTAATGAAGATTCTGCTACATTATGTACAACAACCCATTCCTTTGGGGTTTCAAGAAGGCGAACTCCCAAACTAGCTAGTTGTAGTAGATCCTTAGCTACCCCTTGACTTACCACGACCTGATCACCAATATTCAAATTTCCCTATGAATCAGAGCATTGACTACCATATTTGCCTTCCCTGGATGGTAAAGTATATCAATGTCATAATCGTTTATTAGCTCTAGCCATCTCCACTATCTTAAGTTTAGCTCTTTATGCTTAAAGATGTATTGTAGGCTCTTATGATCAGTATATATGTCAACGTGAATCCCATATAAATAGTGGCTCCATATTTTAGAGCAAACACAACCGCTGCTAGCTCAAGATCATATGTTGGGTAGTTTTTCTCATGTGGTCATAGTTGTCTAGAAGCATAAGCATTTACCCTATCATGTTGTGTAAGTACACACCCTAAGCCAACCCCTGAAGCATCATAATACACTGCATACCCCTCAGTGCCAGCTGGAGGTATTAGCACAGGTTCAGAAGTTAGTCTGCTTTTCAACTCTTGGAAGTTCCTTTCACATGCATCATTCCATTGGAACTTGGTTACCTTATGTGTCAACTTTGTTAGAGGTATAGAAATAGAAGAAAAACCTTCAACAAACCTTTTGTAATAACCTACCAAACTTAGTAAGTTCTGAACTTCCGTGGGTGTTGTTCATCTTGGCCAATCTTTCACAGCCTCTATCTTTTGTCTCATGAGCAATTAACAAATCATTTGACCCTTCAGCCATTCCAATATAAAAGATTAGTCAATCAAATAATAGATAGTAAATGGGTCGGTTTGAAAATAAATGAATTGCCAGTCGTAAAATATTATACTTGTCAGACTTAAACCTTAGACTAAAACCAAGGGCTCAAAAATTTTCTTCCCTTTAGGCAAAGTAAATTAACCTAAGGTTAAGTAAGTTAAGTAAGATAAATCTGAGTTTGATCTAGAATTCCTCCATTTTTGTATCATAGACTAGGGATCCATTTTTATTCTTTGTCTACTCTTTTCTTTCTAGTATTTTGATTGTGATGTATTTTTTAGTATTCTATTTTATGCGTCACAGCAATTAGGAATTGACAATCTATATCTTTAGATCAAAGAAGGGTCTAGCTGTTGGAATAATGGTATCCGTTGCTATTTGTATATGACCCAAAAATTCCACTAATTTTAGCTAAAATTCACATTTAGAAAATTTGGTATACAACTATCGATCACAAAGAACTTGTAGCACCTGTCATAAATGATTTACATAGTCCTCTTTTGATCTTGAATATACCAAAATGTCATCTATAAATACTATCACGAACACATTCAAGAATGGCTTGAATACCCTGTTCATTAGATCCATAAAAACTACTGGTGCATTCGTTAGCCCAAATGACCTAACAAGAAATTCAAAGTGATCGTAGCATGTTCGAAAAGCAGGCTTAGGTATATATTTCTCCTTTACCCTCACTTGGTGATAATCTGATCTCACATTAATTTTTGAAAAACATTTGACACCCTGTAACTAATCAAATAAATCATCAATCCTGGGGAGGGGGTATTTGTTCTTAATTGTCACGCTATTCAATTGTTGATAATCAATACACATTCTCAAGGTGCCATCCTTTTTATGTAGAAATAACACTGGTAAATCCCAAAGGAACACACTAGGTCTTATAAAACCCTTCTCTAATAAGTCTTTTATCTGCTCTTTTAATTCACGCAATTCTGCCAAGGCTATTCTATATGGAGGGATGGAAATAGGTTGAGTGCCTGGAAGAAAGTCAATAAATCTACTTCTTGTTCTAGAGGTAAGCCTTGAAGTTCTTTAGGGAACACATCAACGAATTCATTCACTACTGGAACTGATTGAAGAGTTGGCGATTTTGCCTCCATATCCCTTAGTCTAACTAAATGACATACATACCCCTTAGATACAATCTTTCTTGCCTTAAAATAAGAGATAAACTTACCCTTTGGCACCCCAACATTGCCTTCCCATTCAATAACAACCTCATTTGGAAAGTGGAAGCACACTCTCTTAGTTCGGCAATCCACAGTGGCATAGCAAGAAGCTAACCTATCCATACCCACTGTAACATTGAATTCCACCATTTCTAGCTCAATAATGTTAGGCAATATGTCACGGTCACAAATAGTTACTACACAGTTATAATAAACACTTCTAGCCATAATAGACTCACCGGTTTGTGTAGACACTTTAAATGGTTTGTTCAATAATTTGGGTGTTCTCTTGAGCTTCCCAGCAACTAGTAGGGTAATGCATGATAGTGTAGAACCAGGGTCAATTAATGCATATACATTATATGAAAAGATGGACAATGTACCTGTGACCACATCGAGTGACACTTCTAAATTTTTGCTGACTCTCCAGAGCATAAGTGCGATTCTGGACTCCGCTAGAGCTAGCTGCCCCTCTAACACCTCTACCACGAACTATAGATGCTTGTTGACACCTACCTAAGAGAGGAACTGATGATACTACTACAATAGCTGATCTAGTAGGTTATGCTATATCCCCCATATATCTCCTTGGGCAATCTCTTATCATATGCCCTGGCGCACCACACCAATAACAAGGGTCTGTCCTAATATGACATATACCTGAATGACCATTTCCACACTGTTTAAAAGACTTCCTAGGAGTCATTTCTAGCCTGCTGAATATCCTGTTGCTTGTGCACCTTATCCCTCGCCTCATTGACCAAACTGATTACTTCTAAACACTTGAATTTGTTGTGGAGTACTGGCTGCAGAGTAGGATGATGATGGCCTAGGTGATCTATTAGAAAATCGAGGCCTAAGCTCACCTTTGGATGGTATAAACTGCTCCATAGATTTGGCCCTTTTGGCTTGCCCCCTTTCCAACTCTTGTGTCCTTCTTCTTTGCCTCTGATCCTCCAATTTCTGTGCAAAAGCTTATATCATCTCTATATCCATGTATGCATTCAAGGAAGCACTGGTACAGCTCTAACAAGATACATATCCAATCTATCCACATACCGATGAACTCTATCTGCCATAGTAGCAACTACATCAGGAGCATACCTAGCTAGGAAATTAAATTGAAGGCTATAATCCCTCACACTCATATTCCTTTGGTAGAGGTTCAGGAATTGATCTCCATGGGCCTCTCAAAATTCTATAGGCAAGTAATGGTCAAGAAATGCCCGTTTGAACTCCTTCCAAGTAGCTGGAGGTGCTTCTATACCCTTAGATTGCTTCTATGTTTCATACCATAATATAGCCACACCTTTCAACCTATATGTCGCTAACTTGATAGCTTTTGTACCACTCATATGCATAACATCAAAAGTGCATTGAATCTGATCAATAAAGTCTTATGGATCTTCATTAGGATCTGACACAGTGAAGGATGGATAGTCCAAATTAAGGAAGTCATGTATTCTTGTGCTAGCTTCCCTATTCGGACCACTTGCACCTATAACTGAGCCTTCCTGTCTTTGACCTTGGCCAGCAACTATACGAGTCAATAGTTAGATTGCATTTCTCAGATCTTGCACGGTAGCATCGATAGGTGGTTCTGGGGGAATTTCATTGCTTCTTAGTTCATCAGGAGTTGGTGGAGTTGGAGATGTCTGTGACAGAGACTCATCTTGAGCCTCATTTTATTGTCTTACCTGATTGGGTATACCAACTACCACTTTACTTCCTTGCCTTTACCTTTGTCTTTCTTGGTTTCTGGCATACTTCTTGTACAAAACAATTTAGAGGTCAGACACAATTCTCTTATTACACTTCGCTCTATGGAACGACCTAAAGAATGAAAAGAAAGTGACAACTATTAAGTTCCATATAGCCTCCTGCTTATAAATGTGGTGCATAACACATCAATAAAGAAGATTCTATATAGACACGGCTTTGTAGACCCCCTAGGATGACCTGCTCTGATATCACTTCTGTCACACCCAAAGTCCCGTTAAGGTGGACTGACACCCATAGCCAATAAGGATAGGGAGAACTAACCTGTATCTATGTGCTTTTTATACATATTATAAGGAATTTCTTTATTCAATATGCCTTTAAGAAAGTAAGCAATAATAACAAGCCAAAAGAAAAAGCATATGGCTAGTCCATTGGGGCCACGTTGTCTAAAGTATGAGACATGATCACACTTTAATTTACAAAGACTACAAAACCTCTAAATAAGGAAAAATATCTGATAAGGATCAGGATAGTTCCCTCCTCGACTAACTATACAATACAAAATTATAAGTTCTAGACACACAAAGCTCAAAAGTAACCTGGAACTTGGTAACAATAGCTGGATATCCTGTACTCCTACTGGGGAGATCTACTCAAACCTGTACCTGCAGCATGAAATGTAGGTCTCCTTTAAGGGACGTTAGTACAAGATAATATACTGAATATGTAGGGCAGAAAATACTATATATAAAGTAATAACTCAAATGAAACTATGCACTAGTGTAGGATAAGAGACCACCTGTAGTTATACTGTGGGATCCTGTACTTTATGTTCTTTTTATTACTTTACCTTTACTATATAATCTGTGCACAATATGTAATACAAATGACCAAATGATTAGTGGTAAATCTATATCAGGATCAGCCCTGACTAGGCTTTTCCTTTCATCCCTTGGGCTACCCCCTATGATAGGATAGACCCTATCTAGGTGATTCTTCGACCCTTGGGTTACCACCCATTAATAACCACTGTAATTTATCTTTCAACTACTTTTGAGATGATTATTTTGGTGGACATAATACTGGAACTATAGGACTGTAGCTACAATATATGACATGTAAATAATAACAAAAGACAACACCATAATGAAAGGAGTAGGTTACACAAATAATGAAATGCATAGGAGGTAGGACCACACATGAACTTTATTTAGTATAACGAACTCGTGTATCTTGGTATCCAAGTATGTATGCAGGTTTGTAAATGACTATGTATGGGAGCATATGATCATGTGAAAGAGTAGAGACATGGCTGTTTGTTATGTCAGAGTAGGTAAGAGCCTTTATGTACCAAGGAAGAATCTTGATTTCATGCCAAGTAATACGAAATCGAATAGCCATACATACCTTGCTCTATGACCTTGCTATTACATAGGCATAACATTCCTATCGTCCAAATATTTATCTATAAAATAGTAGGTCATAAAAATATCATTAGCAGCCAATAGATATATCTCGGCCTCCCAATCTTATAAAAAAAATGACATACAGGCAGCAAGTGTATAATTATAAACCCAAATGTATTCTTTCAAACTTTTTGCCTCTAATCATATTTTCATAACTATCTTACAATAGCCCACAAAGCACAACACATAATAATTATACAAAATATACAAGTAGGCGGCATAACGTTATGTCATCTCGCGACATTTCGACGTTGACAATTCAAAACTTGTTCCAACTTTATACAAATAGTATCCACCATATATACACATACAAATAGTCCTAAAAAAGTACAAAAATAGTTCTAAAGTATATGGAGAATGTGCAACAACAATCTCTGATCATCAGCCCACAAGTTCCTATTAAGAGCACAATTACGTTATCATATAAGAACTCACTTTTGTGGACTGTAAAAATGGTGCAGCAGCCTTTGTACATCATTATAGAACCAAGCCTCATTAATAAAAGTATCCTCCCTTCATAATCGATCCAACCAAAAGGAGAAAAGCTTCCAAATACACAAGAAAAATGCACAACAACCTTTGGAGCACATGCTGTCCAACAATTTCAGCAAAGGTATAATCAGCTTAGCCTCTTGTTTTTTATGAAAAAACAATACTAAACACTATGTATTCTTACTTACCTTTACCTTCAAGGTGTAGGGCTTCTCCAAGAACTCTAAAAGTCTCGTTGTGGCTGCTTTGCAAGGCTAAGAAAGTGTAGAGACAAAGCTTTGGAAAGCTAATTTTTTTGTCTAAGTTAAATGACTTGAAGGAGCTACTTGTAATCCCTTTTAAAGATTTCTTTGGCCGACTTTATTTTACATTTTAGGTATTATTTTATCAAGTGATTAATTTACCATTTTGCCCCTTTCACTTGGTCCTTAAGGGGCTCCAAATTAATGGGGTTTTGATGCCAATTTTTTCCCTTTCTCTTAGTTGGTTTGGGCCTAAATTATCAAAGAAATTTTGATGTCTTTAGGCTCTTTTTATATCCTTATTGGGCTGAAAATATAGTCCATTTATTATGATAAAACATGGGCTAAAGTTATACCCTTAACACAGACTTTATTCTTAATTGGATTTGGACAAATTCGACGTCGGGCCTCATCTCTGTCTAGCTAGTAAATTTAAGCTAAGCAAGTAAGTGACTCACCTGTTGGCTTCCTAAGTCCTACAAGCATCTCACTTCTCTTACTTCATTTAAGTCCATGATTTCCTCAATTTGACACAAAACCTGTATACACTAGATCCTCTTGAGCTTTTGATGCACATATCACCATCTAACATGAGATTCAGGAGCTTTCAAAAATAGGCGCTAATTTGACAAAGCCATATCATGTTTCATGTGCATACGACAAGTATATGTAAGGTATGGGGTGTTACACAGAGCTTGGTGGATGGGGGAGGTTTCGTGAATATCCACAGTGAAGTTTGTGTATTCAAGTTTGTGGAGGAAAAAGAAGGAACAAAAAAGGACAAAGAATGTGTGGAGTAAAGGGCTTCCTGTTATAATAGCTTTCTTCTTCTAGAGGGCATGGAAAAGAAGAATAGCTACAGTTGATAATTTGCAAAGGATGAGGATTTATGTGGTATCAGGGTGTTACTGTTGTGACAAGAGGAGAATGGAAACAATAGAGCACTTATTTCTAATAGCTCCCACAACCCAAAAGCTATGGAAGCAGTTTATTGGTTTTGCAGGTATTCAAATAGAAAAAGTTCATTTGCACCATCTTATCTATAGACGCTGGGAATTTCAAGGGCCTCAAAAGGTCATGGAAACTATCCTAGATATCATCATATGGTAGTTATGGAAGAGAAGAAATGCCTACAGGAACATAAGAACTTATTCTTATAACTGGATGAATATGCAGTGCCAATTACATATTCATAGGTTATCAAGACTATGTTTCCTGCTCTGAAGAATATCCCCACTCAATGAGGAGGTTTGGTAGATTTCCTAAATAACTACAGACCTAAATTATACTATTTGAAATTTGTGTGGAAGCTTACACTAGGGGAAGGAGTTACTTGCAACACTGATGGAGCCAGTTTGGGGAACCCTGGGTTGAATGCCTACGAATTCTGTATAAGGAGAGCTAATGGGAACCTATTGTATGCACAAGCACAAGGAGTTGGAGTGTCCACAAACATTCAGGTTGAGGTCATAGCTATTAAAATGGCCTTAATCTACTGTTTGAGTCATAATATTTTAAATGTGTGCATACAAACAAACTCCCTAGCAGCTAAGAACATGATCAAGGGGGAATGGAAAATTCCATGGTAACTAGTAGAAGAGATTGAGAAGATATAGATAAACATGCAGGAAGTAAATGCAAAATTAATACATGTATATCGAAAAGCTAATTAGCTAGCAGATTGCATAGTTAATGAAGCATTTACAAACACAGAGAAGTTACAGTATCATTCTTTTGCACAGCTACCTACTAAGTCTAGGAGAACTCTTAATATCGACAAGACATAGATTCCCACTTTGAGGAATCGTACAAATGCCATAAACCAGATATGATTGGTGAGTATTTACAGGTTACAAGCATGACCTATACAAAAGTACATCAGATCTACAAAAATACAACTATGAGGATCATCATACGTCAATCAGCCCAAAATATCAAATCAAAAATAGCTGTGCTATGGTCAAAAACATCAAAAAGGGAGGATGTCAGGGCAGGAACACTTATGCAGTAAAAGGAGGGTCTCCCAGTTCGAAAGAGCGATAAAGGTTCCATTTCTTGCTCTAATATGGATTCAGATAACCCATAAGAAAGATGAAATAAATGGAGAGAAGGAAGCTTACATGTTGATCTAGACAGAGAAGAAGAACTTTTTCTGTATGTTGGAGGAGCACGATAAGGCAGCTTGACCACACAAAGATTACTTACCCGTACAGTGAAGAAACAACCAAAGCATAACCGAAGGGTGGAAGACACGTACAGAAGGACCAAGACCAAGACTAGGATGAACACAGTCATGACAAACCCCCGCACATGGCCATGGAAGCTGAAGGAACACATTTGGAAGGTTATCTATTCAATTAAGGAAGTAAGTACAACAAGATTTATTTTAGGGTTGGTAAAGGAGGCATATTAGGCTTGGGCCCTAATATTTTGTAATGGACAAAACATTTTGTTCATTCTAATAATGCAATAAAAGGGCTGCCTAGCCAATATTTAAAAAAAAAAGACTTTAGCTGGTACCAACAATGAGCATTATGCATTTGAATAACTTTCAACTATTTCTAGGCAAATTTCAGGTCAACTTCGAAATAATTTTTATAGTTTCAAATGATACCTCAAGCATACTTAAGTATTAACAAGATAAAATGCCCCAAATTTATGCTTAAGAAATTCCATAATTGTAATTTTATATATCTCAAAATCCATGCGTGATATAAAAAGTTTGACTTCATATTCTTGATCAGGGGACAAAATTAAGTGGGAAATGATTATAAAACCAATTTTAGAGGACCAATAGCAAAAAATAAGTTTCACAAAAATTTGATTTTCAGTAGCCATTCGTGTCCTAGCTGCGACGCACCAGGGATGCAGATCAATGTTGGAGTTGCCTGCGTGATGGGTCCACATCGCAGACCAGTGTATTATTTTCCTTAGTTTTTCATTTTGGCCCAAGGGCCTTGTGTCATGGCCCTATGCTCACTTATGCGTGAAAACACCTACACTTAGCCATTTTTCAACTCTATATCTGTCCAGACCCTCTCAAAACCCTCTCCAAGACTTGACCAAATATTTCATTCAAATTCAAGTGTCCCAAGCTTAATCCCAGATCTCAAGAACTTCATTAAAGCTTCAAGTCTTCTTCAAGTCTACATCAAGAAAACCCAAGTTTAAGATATATGGGTTTCATCCATTGGGTCCTTTCACCCATGGAGCCAACTCTTTCTTTTTATGAAAATTGCATGTTTTCAAGTTATATTACTTTATGGGTATCTATTATTATGAAATATGAGCATGAAAGATATTGAGATTTTATCAAATATTGTTGATTAGGAATGAATGTCTATCTTAAGTTTATACTATGAACTAATCTTTGACTATTGAGACTATACATGATTCAAGCTATGAAATCTATGAGCTATTGTGAAGTTTTGATATGATTTATAAGTCACCCATGATGGACTTTTACCATGATGTTCACCCATGATGGCCTTTTACCATGATGTTGGTGGGCTGATTTACATGATTTAAGATGCATTGATTTCACTATTTCATGTTCCATACTCTTGCATTTTGCATGATTTGAACATGTACTCATATGTCCTACCAAGTGTTTGATAAAATGTCAAGTCAAGAATTCTCAAGATATTGACGATCTATTACATAATTTATAAGTTAAGTGACTTTATGATGATTATGGTCTTCCAAGCATGTATTAAATTCATGTAAAGTACCTAAGGTATTGCAAGTGAATTGTTGGGCTCCTAGTTTTGTTATTTTCTTGGGAAAATGTGAAGTCCTTTCTTGATACTTGAACGTGATGGTTTGATGAGCTATTCCTATGACTCCTACTGAAAAGATTATATCATAAGGTATGGAAATCTCATAAGACCTACCGAAAAAGCCATGCCATAAGGTAGAATAACTCATGGCTCCTACCAAAAAGATTATATCATAAGGTAAGGACATCTTATAACCCATACCGAAAAGGCCATGCCGTAAGGTATAATTCATGGCTCCTACCAAAAAGATTACATCGTAAGGTAGGACACACTATAATACTACCAAAAAAGGCCATGATGTAAGGTAGAATAATTCATGGCCCCTATCTAAAAGATTATGTCGTAAAGTAGGGGACGTCTTATACTACCTATCGAAAAGACTATGTCATAAGATAGGGGTATTGGTAACACTCTCCGAAAAGATCATACCATAAAGTGAGTGGGTGGCTATTTGGCCTATCTCATGCATGTTGTGTAAAGTTCGAGCATATATTCCATATTGAGTTTATGTTTCTTGATTATGATTAAGCATATTGTTATTATGACATATAACTCTCATTGCATTGGATCCCACATACTTCAAACGTACTAATGCATACTCTATGCCTACATCATATTACCAAGTAGGGACTGGAGCACCTTTTGATCATCATTCACGTGGCTAGTTTGGTGCTTTGAAGTTAAGCTTTGGTGAGTCCTCAAGTCTGAGGACGCTATCTATGTTACTCATGATATTTGCTATTTCTTTATGTTGAACACTTGATATGAAGGTGAGCCCGAAAAATATCTTGGACCTGTTCTATTCCATGTTAGAGGTATTGTTGGATATTAAGATGTAATTATGCTATGAGCTTGACTCTTGAAATGTTTTATGACTATCAAAGACTTTCCTTAGTCCCATTTCACTTATTTATATCTTTTGTTGTTGTTATTTTTCTTCCGCAATCAAGAATGTGTGATTAATATGCTAAAAGGCTTTTTTGGGGTTCCTTCGGGTTCTTCATTCACCGTGTCACGTCCAAGCCCTAGGCTTGAGTCATGACATAAGATTTATTCATCTTGCATCTAATATGGGGTTAAAAGTATTCATATCCTCATGTTTCAAGTGCCTTACCGAAATAAAGTCTCAATTCGTACAAAATAGAAGAATTTGGATTGTACGACATTTTGAGATCACTCACACTCAGAAAGATATTCAATGCATGAGATTGAGATACCATATTATTGACCCTCATGTAAGTATCTACTAATTTGAGAACATTGAAAATGAAATCAATTAGGACTTGTATTCGGCTCAAAAATTAGGCTTGGAATGGGTAAGGTAATCTTTGTATAAAGTGATTATTTTCTCCCCAATCATTGCACTATGCACTCAATTTATATCCTTCATTTTCACATTTGATCTTTATCTTCTTGCTTTCTTTTTTTTTGGACTTTCTCCTAATTTTGTTTGGAGTTTTTCTCTTTTTATTGGAGTTCTTTTTACTATCATATTTTTCATCTTTTACTTTGCCATTAGACTTAAAACTTTTTCAGTGCATTCTTGGAGATAGGAGTAAAATAGAGTGGTGCATTTGTGCACTCAAAATGATATGGGCTAAGATATAATTATCAAAAAAATATTTTAGTTTCAAAAAGGAAAACTCTAAGATCACGTGTTATTTGGTAGGCTTACAGGCACAATTGGATTAAAGAAATAGTACAATTTTTTTCAAATTAAATGTTGCTCAAAATTTGCCTTAACAAATGTTTAGGTCAAGTTCTAGATTAACAAGTTATGCCATTAAACTTTATATCAAAAGCTCACTAGACAATGCACATGAAACAATGAGGTCAAACATTTTTACCCCTAACTTTGAGCAAGAGAATTTTCCAAGTGTGGCATAAGTACAATCAAGAGGTACTAAAAGAATCTATATGAGTCACAACAAAGTTGGTCCACTTTATTTATACCAAATAGTTTAATATTTTTTTTCATGCACACTTCTAAGTATGTTTGTCATGACCTAGACCTAGGGTCTAGGAGTGACATAGGTAATGGAAACCCGAGAGTCCCCAAACAAGCCTCAAAGTATCGAAATTCATATCATCGGTTCGAAAGCGCATTTTAAATTAAATGCATAGTTCTAAGGGATAGGAAAGTGAGACTTACGCTATGGGGATGTCTTAGGAAAAAGGATTATCATGAATTCACATAGTATATAGCACATAATGACTAAGGGGTGGGTAAGTATCACTCACGCTATGGGGCAATTCCAAACTTAGGATCTTCCACATTTCCGCATCAAACATACATATACATGTCATAATTCCCATAATCAATCCATGATAGCCATAACCAAAAGATAACTATGATCATAAGGTTCAAATGCAATAGATAATACATAGATCTGACGAGAGTCTACAAGATGTCCAATAATGCCTCCAGTAATAAGATAGGACGGGGGCCAAGACATATTTCGAGCTCACCTTTAAGTATAGATAACATAAGCAAAAGCAACTTAAGGTAGAGGAATGGTGGCTTGTCCTTGGAAGATAATACTCAACACAACAAATGTCTCAAAATCTGATCTAGCCATTGATCGATGGATAAAAGAAATCTCTGCTCCCTACATGGTGAGATCATGTAGGCAAAAGTATATATCAGTATATTTGAATGTATTAAGTATGCAGGGTGCAATGCATGGAACTTACCAAAACCTTTATACAATGTTAGATGGAAAGGGCATATAATATAGAAAGGGATATATAGCAAAGAAGGTGATTTAACAAAATGTTATGAAGTTCATGATGCATGAAGTGCAAATGATACTCATATATATAATGGGTATGTGACCCCAACTGACATAAGTAAGACTAAGTGAGTTACTACTTGTAATCACGATGATTGACCCTCATCGGCAAAGAGGTTGTTTACTAGCCAAGAGTAAACCATATTTACCTTATGGTTCTTCCATTTTGTATGAAGCAACCTTCCTTATGAGTCTATCATTTCAGATAGGATTTTCACATAAAACATATCATATCATTTCTTCTTCTTATGGGCAACCCCATTTCAGAGGTATATTTCCTTACAGGCCTCCCATTAGGAACCTATGCTAAGCACACAATATTAGGAAAAAGAGAGAATCCCCTTCCATTGGTACTAAGTCGTCATCCCACAAGAATACTTATACTATACATCAAGCTTTCAAAGAGATACAAGTTTTGGCAAAAATATTTCAATACACAATTGGGCTTAAAGGTCAAACACCATTCATAATAATTTATACTCAGGCTCAAATGCCAAAACCATAATTTTATAGTCATAATACTCATGTATAGGAATAGCCCATTCGTAAATGTGATCACATTCTTATCATAATCAATATGTTATCAAAATCATATCATAGAACATAATTGGGATTAACCCACTTCATAATTCCCATAATAATCTAATATCATGAGTATAAATACCATGATTGATGTGAGGAAGGCATGTAATTAAGACCATGAATGATGTGAGGAAGGCATGTAATTAAGATTCAACGTAAAATCAACAAAATAATATGAAGTTCAAGTGAAAACATAATTAAATCCATATTTAGAATCATAATAAAATCAACCATGCATAAACAAATCTTAAAAAGGGACATGCATATTCATAATGTCATAAGCTCAATGTAAATTATTCTAATAAGGCTTAAAGTAACTTAAAATCATCAAATATGTACAACTCATACATCAATTTAATTTAATTAATCCAAATAATGAAAATCCAAATTCAAAAAGAGCTTAAATTCATGAAATTTGATTGAAAAGATTTGAGTCTCCTTGATTGGAATGAATCAAGGATCAAAACCCACATACCTTCACAAGATGAAGAGTACCCAAGAAAAAAATTGATGAAGAATTGAATGTGCCTTGATTCCCAAGTTGAAATCTTCAAGAACCCTTGAGAGGATTTGAGAGTGTCTTTTGAATGAGAGAGGGTGAGTGTGAATAATTCAATAGGGTTGTTAGGTCTTTAGAGTGTCATTATATAACATAGGAGATCCCAAAAGATCAACAAAAATAACTAGATTTACAAAAATGCCATTAACGAAACGGTGAGAAAAATGACAAAGTGTCACCTCACTTGAGGCCTCACAGCCCATGTTGCACTCCACGGTTCATGTGGAGTGCCCGTGAGACTATACTTAAGCAAAAATCTAGAAACTGGAACTTGGTCAATACTTAGAAAAAGTTTCACTCCGGAGGCCTCACGGCCCGTACCACACCACACGGTTTGTGTGGCTGGTCGTGGAACATTACTTGGCTAAAATGTGTTCATTTCATTCCCAAGACCATCCCCACAGTTCGTGGATGCCACACGGCCCGTGTGGCTTGCCTTAGAGAAATGGTGACAACACAATATAGGATAGCTTTACGAAAACAGGCATAACTTCTTCATCCGAACTCTAAACGAGGTGAAACTAAGTGTTTTAGAAAGATAATTCAAAGATATATAATATGGTAGGTCTTATGACACCCATATCCTTTTGAGCTAAGAGATATGACCATTTAAAGTTGACCCTTCTATTGATACTTGTGAAAAACTTTGCCAATGGAATTTCTTCGAACTTGGCTTGATGTAGGAGACCCATGATGGGCTAAAACAACATAAATAATCTTGAATGGAAGGATTGAAAGTGAATTTATTTTGATCTTGGAGGTTCCACGGGAATCCACCTGTTAGAGTTCGAAAAGAGGATTCAGCAAGCGTTTAAGCGAGTGAATGAGAAGCTAAGTGTTTAGAATAAGAATGTATAGTAATGAAGGAGTTCAAACTGATTTGGGGGTCACATATAGGGGGGAACACAGCCCATAAAGGTTTCCATAAGGTGTCATCTTGTCCCATAACTTTCCAAAACTAAATTGAAAGCATCACTAAAGCTATACAAAAATCCGAGTCCTTACAATGTTGGTACCAATCAGGACAAGAACTATCTTTTGTATTTTTAGTATTTTTATTTTGAAGAGGGATAAATTTTTTTTATTTTTTTGAATAAGAAGAAAGAGAGTTTCTTTTCTACACAAAGAAATAAGATCCTCCCTTTTGAATTTCTTGAATAATCATCTTCTTGTTCTTTTTTTGCTTTTACTGAAGAGTAATTTTTTTTATTTTTAGATAAAAAATTATTATTATTATTTTTGAAAATAAGAATCACCGAACCCGGAGAGGGTTGTCTACGTATCTTATCAAGGTGAGAATCAGGTCTGCATAGTTTTAGAATCAAAGAAATATTCATGTTTATTTTTTTTATAAGAAATAGATATTTTCTTTTGCTTTTGTGAGTAAGAAAAAAATTTGTAAGAGATATATTTTTGTACAAGTTTTATCAATAAAGATCTCTAAACCCAAGGAGGGATGCGTACGTATCTTATCGGGATAATAATCAGGTGTGCATGGTTTGACCATCTTTTCATAAATATGTTTGAATTTTTAAAGAACATATTTTATTTGGGATATCTTGTTGCAAGCACACGAGGACTGAACTATTTGATATTTGATCCCCCTCCCCCCCCCCAAAAAAAAAACAGAAAATATTTAATGAGAACATTCAAATAGTTTTGTTGTAACAAGTAACACCTTGTCATGAATATTTTGGTCTAAAAGATGGCTCATGTCCCATATGAACCCAATACCTGTGCTTAGCTATACAAATTCTAATACAGACAAGTGTATCCTAAAAGGATAATCATTGTTTGAGGCTTGTTCTACTATGTTTGAAGTCCTTATAAAGGTGGTGTATAGACTGGCCTACTCGAGCGGACACCTGAGTCAGGGTGGGGCAATTTATCGAGAGCACCGCTATTCCAACTTCATTGCTGGTCCAATATTGCCTAACATGTGCAACTAATAATCCTTTACTGGGTGCAAAGATATTCCAACTTTATCTCAATAGAAAGTAGTATGCATAATTATATTTTTGGCTATCCTATGCTTTCAGAGACTCAGCGATGATGTGCGAGAGAAGATATTTTATAAGTCATTCAACAATGTCACTACAACAAAACTGGGCAAATAACACCTTGAGTCAACAAACACAACATATCCAAATAATTAAAGCAAGTATCAAGAAATATAACAAAGCTCGAACTCTGTTATCCCCAGCAGAGTCACCAGCTGTGTCACATCACCATTTTTCCCTGTGTGGGTTTAGTAAAATAGAGCTTTTCCTATTAAAGTGACTATTTTGAAAAAGAAATTATTTTGTTATTCAGAGTCGCTACTTAGAATTGAGTTTTGATGTTCCAAGTCACCTTATTTGAATCCCTGATAAAAAATAAATGACTCTTTATTTTTATTGATCTGCGAACTAGAAATTCGGGTAAGAAATTTTGTTGATCGAGGGGAAGGTGTTAGGTAACCCCGAGTCCTATGGTTCTATCACGGTCGCTTTTATCAACCTATACTTGTCTTCAATTATTTTTCGGATAAATTGTGTCTATGAACCTTAATTCGTTCATTTTTTATATATAAGATTCATGATTATATGAGTCTCAACTTAGATGCATCACCGCATTCTTCATCTAGACGTTAGAGGCATGATTGCCTTCTTGTAATCAAGCATTTTCCATCTTAATAATTTTTGTAAGCAAATTTTAATTTGTATTGAAGAAAAAGAATTTCTAAACTCATTTATTCATGTTGCATCATCATATCCTTGATTTTTTTCTTAATTAATTTTTTAATTATTTTTTATTATTTTTTAACAAAGTCAAAAGAGTTTACTCTTTTTTTGAAGAATTAGTCATTGTGACTCACAAAAATCATAACTAAATTAATTACATGGATCAACTGTAACAACCCCAAAAAATGCCGAAAAATGTGCCTCAAAATGTTCGGAATTTTAAATTCTACATATCTCAAAATTTGTGCACAATATCAAAAATCTAAATTCATATTCTTGTTCAGGGGGTTAAAATTAAGGGGAAAGGATCTAACCCTGACTTTAGAGCAATCTAATCACAAATTCAAATTCCAAAAAACCAATTTCCAAAGGCGGTTGACGACAGCTCCGCGACGTGCCTCTGTTGCAGAGCAGTGTTAATTTTGCCCAGCTTTATTATCTTGGTCCAAAGCTTTTATTGTCTTGGTCCTAAGTGTTTCCAAACATATTTTAACCTATACTTAGCCTTATTTCACCCTCATATCATCCTAAATATTTTCCAATACTCACCAAAATACTTAGCCATATTTTCACTCCAAAATTCAAGCCTCAAAACCCTCATCCGGAACTAAGGATTTCCTTCAAACTTCAAGCCTCCATTTTCAATCTTCACCAATAAATTTCCCAAAGCAAAGGTATGTGGTGTTGAACCATTGGGTACTTTCACCCATGGTGCCCAAGTCTCCTTTTTACTAATATTGCATGATTTAAAGTTAATTTTACATGTAGGTCTTGTATATTAAGAAATTTTGCATAGTGATTTGAGTTCATGACTGCGTGGTTGTTTTAGCATGTTTTGAGTTCTTAATCTTGGATCTAATGTTGGATTTGATGAGGGCTTTTGAAGTGAATGTTATGTGGGTATTGCAAGGGGTTGATGGATAGTTTTACAACAGATGTTCTTGTATGATTTCACCTCTAAATTGCATGGTCTTTTACCCCCATTACACACCCTCAAGGTGTTTGATAAAATGTCCACCTAGGGTTTCTTAAGGAAATGAAGGTCCAAAGCATGAGATATGATATGAATGATGTTATGATGATTGAATGAGCTTATATATATATATTATATACTCTATATAACTGTTGCATTAGTCCATATCCAATTCGGGGGGACAAGAGCTCGGATAACCATGTTGGGGGTTTATACTCATCAACCATGCTAGGCGTTTATACTTCATAATCATGTTGGTAAGGTGTGATTACCATCAACCATGTGAGGGGTTTATATCACACAAACACCAAGCGATTTATACCTTGAACAACTAGCTTGGTCTCTTCTACACATATGATATCCTATATGAGCATGAATTACTTATGCATGTTTTACTTAAGTATTGAACATACATGCCATATTGTATATTATGCCTATTGCATAATATTATGCATTTTCATTATGATGCATATCTATTGTTGCATTTCATCCTACATACTTTGTCACGATCTAAGCCTAGGGTCTAGACGTGACACGACGAATGTAAAACCTGAGGGAACCCCGAACAAGCCTTTTAACTTGTCATTACACATCCTTGATCGCGAAAGAATATAAAAGAAATGCATAATAGAATGGGGCATTGGGACTAAGGGAAAGCTTTGCAACATATTGACATCATGAGACAAAGAATCATATCTTATATCATAAATACATAACTTGTCCAATAAATACCTCTAAAGACATAGATAGAGCAGGGGCCAAGACAAAGTAACTGGTCTCACCCTCATAATCAAGTAAAACATAAGACAGTGTCTCTATACATAGATAAAAGGAAAACATAAACCAAAGTCACCGAAATAGAGGACTCAACAACAAGCTTGGAATAACACTGTGGAGGAGGAGGGTCAACTTGGGCACCGGTTTCTACATGGTGATATCATGTAGGCAAAAGTATGTGTTAGTACATTTGAATATACTAAGTATATGGGATGCAATGCAACAAAAGATAAGCTTCATAGTCAACATGCATAAGAATAGGAAATAGGCATGATATAACAATATGCATGTATGATCAATGCGTAAATAAAACATGTTTAAGTAATCCATACTCATACAGAATATCATATGTGTAGAACAGACCAAGCTAGTTGTTCAAGGTATAAACCCTTTGATGGTTGTGTGGTATAAACCCCTCACATAGTTGATGGTAATCACACCTTACCAATAAGGTGACAAAGCTTAAATCCGTCGCATAGTTGATGAGTATAATGCCAACATGGTTACCCGGGCTCTTATCCCCCAGATTGGGTATTGTCTAATGCAACATTTTATATAGGATTTATTATAGGATCTAGTACAACTTTTCATATACGAATAATCATATACATAAGCTCATTATCATAACATCATTCATATCATATCTCACGCTTTGGACCTTCATTTCTCCATAAAACTATAACCGGACATTTTATCAAACACCTTGGGGATGTGTAATAGGGGTAAAAGACCATGCAATTTAGAGATTAAATCATAGAAGAAAATTCATTGTAAAACCATCTATCAACTCCTTACAACACCCCAAGACTTTCACATCAAAACCCCTGATCAAATCCAACATTAGATCCAAGATTTTAAGCTCAAAAGATGTTAAAACAACATACTTTCATGAACTAAAATCACTGTGCAGTAAATTTCCTAATATACAATACCCACATGTACAAATCAACTTTAAATCATGCAATAATAGTAAAAACGAGACTTAGGCACCATAGGTGAAAGGACCCAATGGTTCAATACCACATACCTTAGCTTTGGAGAAGTTCTTGGTGAAGGTTGACAATGGAGACTTGAATTTAAAAGAGAATCCTTAAATCTGGATGAGGGTTTTGAGTCTTGGAATTTGGAGTGAAAATATGTCTAAGTATTTTGAGGAGTATTGGGAAATGTTTAGGATGATATAAGGGTAAAATTTGACTAAGTGTAGATAAAAACACATTTGGAAAACTTGGGCCTAACACATAGAATATTTTGAGCCTCACAAGGAAAGCTGCTAGGCGAAAAAACACATTTCCACATCATGGAGAAGACGCGTAGATGGATTTGTACTGAAGCATGCCCAAGGCTCTTTGTGGAAGCATCGCGAACAACTCACAAGAAATTGTCCCTTAAAAATCTATAATTGCTATTCTTTTTCTCTTAAATCAAGGTTAGATCCTTTTCGGCCTAATTTTGACCCCTTAATCACAAATATGAAGTTGGATTTTTAAAATAACAAACATATTTTTAGATATATGGAAATTAAAATTCTAGGCATTTTGAGGCACGTTTTTGAGCACCTTTTGGGGTCATTTCAATATCTTTCCCTTGGGAACATTCGTCCTCGAATGTAAAAGAGACGTATAAGACAAGAGTGATCATGAACAAATCAGCCCCAACGAGAATGCAATATGATATGTAAAACACCATTTTCAAATCCTTAACCTAAGTGTAAAATCATCATAAGTTTACCAACTTAAATATGAATGCATATGAATGGCATAGGAGCTGAGATGTAGGACTTCAAATCACATATGAGACTTAGGATTAGTACCTTAGGCTTGATTGGAGAGGAAAAGATAAGGATACCGCTTTTGCATGTCTTCTTCGGCCTCCCAAGTAGCACTTTCAACTTGTTGGTTCCTCCAAAGGACCTTAACGGATGGCACTTCTTTGTTCCTCAATTTCTTTTCTTGCTTATCCAAGATTTGAACCGAGATCTCTTCAAAAGTTAAGCTATCCTCCATATTACCCACAACATCAAGAGATAAAATGAAATTAGTATCACCAACACATTTTCTCAACATAAAGACATGGAACACCGGATGGACCAAATCCACTTCACTAGGCAACTTTAACTCATAAGCTACCTTGTCAACCCTCTTAATCACCTCATAAGGACCAACATACCTTGGACTTAACTTCCCTTTTTTACCAAAATGGACTATACCTTTCATTGGAGAAACTTTCAAATAAACCCAATCACCTACTTGGAATTCTAGGTCTCTTCTTCTCACATAGGTATAAGATTTTTGTTGATTTTGGGCTGTCCTCAACCTTTTCATAATCATCTTAACCTTCTCAAGAGCTTCCATAATCAGATCTATCCCCAATAAAGCCACCTCTCCAACCTCAAACCAACCCACTGGTGATCTACAATGTCTTCGATAAAGAGCCTCAAATAGAGCCATACCGATGCTAGAGTGATCAATGGAAGCAAACTTAATCAATGGAAGATGGTCACCCAAATTACTTTTAAGCTCCAATGCACAAGCCATAAGCATATCCTCAAGTGTTTGAATCTTCCTTTTGGCTTGGCCATCTATTTGAGGGTGGAAGGCCATATTGAGGTGAACTTTGGTACCGAGAACCCTTTGAAAAGATCTCCAAAAGTGTGAAGTAAATTGTGCACCCTGATTTGATATGATAGATAAAGGAACCCCATGTAACCTTACAAACACATGAATGTACAACCTTGCATACTCTTCATCCCTATAGGTAGTCTTGACCAGCAGAAAGTGAGCCGATTTCATCATCCTATCAACCACCACCCATATGGAATCAAAACCTTTCCTAGTCTTGGGAAATCCAACCACAAAATCCATGTTAATCACCTCCCACTTCCAAATGGGAATCTCTATGTATTGGGTTAGTCACTCGGCCTTTGATGTTTGGCCTTGACTTGTTGGTAACTATGGCAACCAAAAATAAATGTAGCAATGTTTGTCCTCATGCCTCCCCACCAATACACATCCCTCAAGTCTCTATATATTTTGATGGAGCTGGGGTGGATAGAATAAGAGGAATTATGGGCTTTATCAAGAATTCTCTCCCTCAAACCATCAACACATAGTACACACAACCTACCTTGGTATCTAAGGGTCCCATCTCCCCCTTGGGAGAAAACCTCTATTCTACCTTTTTTACCAAGGCCTTCAACATTGAGCAAGGAGGAGTCTAGGTCTTGCTTTGCTATCACCTCATTAATCAAAAAAGATTTGGAACCATCAACAACCACCATTCCATTACCTACATCTTCTAACCTCACCCCCAATCTGGCCAATCTATGCACCTCTCTAGCCATATCCCTACCACCAACGTCAACATGAGCTAGGCTATCTATAAGCACTCGACTCAAAGCATCTGCCATAATATTTGCCTTACCCGAATGGTAATACACACTCATGTCATAGACCTTCAGGAGTTCTAGCCACCTTATTTGTCTCAAGTTAAGATCTTTCTGAGTGAAGACACATTAAAGGCTCTTATGATCAGTGAAGATATCAACATGCGCACCATACAAATAATGATGATAAATCTCTAATGCAAACCTCACGACGGCTAATTCAAGATTATGGGTAGGGTAGTTCTTTTCATGCACCTTTAGTTGTCTAGAAGCATATGCTATAACCTTACCATTTTGCATTAGCACACAACCCAAACCAACTCTAGATGCATCAAAATACACCACAAAACCCTCAAGCCCATCCGGTAGTGATAATATAGGAGAGAACACAAGTCTATCTTTCAATGTTTGAAAATTTTTCTCACATTCATCGGTCCACACAAACTTCACCTTGTTTTGAGTAGATTTTGTCATAGGAGAAGCAATGGAGGAGAACCCATTCACAACCTTCTATAGTAACCCATAAGACCTACGAAACTCCTAATGTCCAGCAAGGTCAATGGTCCAGCCCAATTCCTAGTCATATCAACTTTCTTAGGATTCGCTTTTATACCATCATCCGACATCAGATGACCCAAGAATACAACCTCCTTCAACAAAAATTCACACTGTCACATTTAGCATACAACCTCTCCTCCCTCAATCTTTGCAGCACGACCCTCAAATGGCCCGTATGCTTTTCCCTACTATGGGAATAGATCACTCAATCTTTGTAACATGACCCTTAAATGGCCCGTATGCTCTTCTCTACTATGGTAATAGATCAAAATATAATCAATTAAGACCATAATAAAGGAATCAAGGTAGGGTTTGAAGACCTTATTCATTAGGTCCATGAAGATGGTTGGCGCATTAGTTATTCCAAAGGAAATCACCATAAATTCATCATGCCCATATCTAGTTTGAAATGACATCTTGGGAGTATCACAATCCTTTACTTACACTTGATGGTACCCGGACAGAAGATCAATCTTAGAGAAAAAGCTAGCCCCTTGCAATTGGTCAAAGAAGTCATCAATCCTTGGAAGAGGATATCTATTATTTATAGTGGCCCTATTGAGTTGTCAGTAGTCAATGCACATTCTAAGTGGCCCATCTTTCTTCTTCCCAAACAACACCGGTGCACCCCAAAGTGAATGGCTAGGTCTAATAAATCCCTTTTCCAACAAATCTTTCAATTGTTCGTTTAACTCCGTCAACTCTACCGGGGCTATAAGGTAAGGGGGAATAGAGATAGGTTGAGTGTCGAAAAGGAGATTTATGCCAAAATCTATCTTCCTTTCGGGAGGGACAAGGGGAATGTCAATTAGGAAGACATCAAAAAACTCATTTACAACCGAGACCAACTCAATGGAAGGAACTTTGGACTTCACATCTTTGACCCTCACAAGATGATACAAATACCCCTTGGAAATCAATCTATGGGCTTTAATGCATGAGATGAACCTACCCCTCACTACTACATCATGAATATCCCATTCAAGGACAGGTTCATTTGGGAATTTAATCTTGACCCTATCGGTTTTACAATCAATAGAAGCATAGTAGGTATGCAACCAATCCATCCCAAGAATAACATCAAAATCAACCATATCTAATTCAACAAGATCATAAGGTACGATTTTAAACAAGATGCAAACCAGACAGTTTCTATACACCATCCTAGTAACAATAGATGCACCAATAGGAGTAGATACCTTATATGACTCATGTAACAACTCAGATTCAGCAAGAAATGTTTTAGCAACAAAGGGGGTAATAAAGGAAAGGGTGACACCTAGATCAATCAGAGCACATACATCAAGATCAAAGATTTTTAACATACCGATAAAACATTGGGGACTTCATCAACCTCTATCCTATGTAGAGCATAGAATTGATTGTGCCTTAGGGCACCCCCTTGAGGACCACCTCTACCTAATGGGACCATATTCATACCTCGGACCTTGCCATAGTTTCTTGGACAATCTACTTTCTTGTGACCAAACTCCCCACATTCATAGAATGCATTAGAACCCCTCAAACATGGGCCTCCATGGCTTCTCCCACATTTAGGGCACATTATTAAGAACCATCCCACCAATACCTTGTTTCCTAGCGAGATCATTGAAAACCCCCTAATAGTAGCATGAGGAGGCATTGTGCCTTGACGAAATTTAGCACCTTTGTGGAACTTGCCCTCAAATCGAGCCCTCTTTGCTTCATGGCCCCTTCTCTTTCTAAATTTCTCCTCTTCCATTTGTTTGACATAGGTCATCAACTGAGACAAATCCATATCACTAATAAGCAAGGCAGACCGGTATTCTTCACTTACCAAGTCAGAAACCCCCATCACAAACTTATTCATCCTTAACCTAGGATCGACCACCAAGTTAGGAGCATACTTTGAAAGTCGATTAAATTTGATGGCGTACTTCCTCACACTCATAACACCCTGTGTCAAGTTCATAAACTCAACCAACTTTGCTTCCTAAGATCAAGAGGGAAGAATCGATTAAGGAAGGCTAATTTGAATTCCACCTAAAGCACCACATAGCCATTACCTTTCTCACCCTTTCATTGATCAAACCAAATTTGGACCACCCCTTTTAGTTGGTACGCCGCTAACTCTGCCTTCTCATTTGGTCCAACACCTATATAAATAAGATTTTGTAGAGCTCACCAATAAACTCTTGTGGATCTTCATCGATTTTGACCTATGGAAAATTGAAGGATTCATCCGCACGAAGACTTTTACCGTATCTCCTAGAGTATTAGCATATGGGGCTTAGGCCCCTTGTTAGACTTGGTTGGTTACCACTTAGGTGAGTATAGCAAGAGCATCCCTGAGCTCACCATTGGTAGGTTGCTCCTCAGGAGTTTAGGCTGGTCTTCCTCTAGTACTCGGCATGATCTAGCATATCAAAGAACAATCATTAGGGGGGGGGAAACTTGTCATAACTCTATAGCATGACTTAGAACATGAAGAAGGGAAACATTTTCTAAAATATCTCATAGCTTACTATTCATAGTCATGGCGAGGTTCATAATTATGAATAGGACTCTAAGCAATGCGGTGTGTTGGACTCGAAGATCTATCAACCTAGTGCTCTGATACCAAGTTTGTCACAACCCAAGCCTAGGGCCTAGATGTAATATGGCAAATAGAGAACCCGAGGGAACCCCAAACAAGCCTCTTAACTTGTCATTATACATACTTGGTCTCAAAAGTATATAAAAGACATGTAGAATAGAATGAGGCATTAGAACTAAGGGAAAGCTTTGCAACACATCGTCATCAAGAGACAAGGAATCACAGATCATATCATAAATACATAACTTATCCAACAAATACCTCTAGATACACAGATAGAGCGGGGGCCAAGACAAAGTAACCGGCTTACCCTCATAATCAAGTAGAATATAAGAGAGTGTCTTAATACATAGATAAGAGGAAAACATAAATCAAAGTCCCCAAAATGGAGGACTCACTAATAATCTTGGAATAATGCCGCCTAGACATGTGTAGGAGGAGGATGATCAATTTGGGCACCAGTTCCAACATGGTAATATTATATAGGCAAGAGCATGCATTAGTACTTTTGAATGTACTAAATATATGGGATGCAATACAACAAGAGATAAACGTCATAGTCAACATGCATAAGAATAGGCAATAGGCATGATATAGCAATATGATATATATGATAAATGCGTAAGTAAAACATGCTTAAGTAATCCATACGCATATAAAATATCATATGTGTAGAAGAGACCAAGCTAGCTATTCAAGGTATAGGCCCCTTCATGGTTTTATGGTATAAAACCCTTACATGATTGATGGTAATCACACCTTACCATCAAGGTAACAAAGTATAAACTCGTCGCATGGTTGATGAGTATAAACCCCCAACATGGTTACTGGGCTCATGTCCCCCGGATCGCGCATGGTCTAATGCAACACTTTCTATAGGTTTTATCGTAGGCTCTAGTGCAATATTACATATAGGAAGAATCATATAAATAAGCTCATTTGATCATCATAACATCATTCATACCATATCTCATACTTTGGACCTTCATTTCCTCATGAAGCCATAACCAAACATTTTATCAAACACCTTGGGGGTGTATAATGGGGGTAAAGGATCATGCAATTTAGAGATGAAATCATGTAAGAAAATCCATATTAAAATTATCAATAAACACCTTGCAATCCCCCAAGATATTTGCATCAAAATCCCTCATCAAATCCAACACTAGATCCAAGATTTAAAGCTCAAAACATGCTAAAACAACTATACTTTCATGAACTAAAATCACTGTGTAGTAAATTTCTCAATATACAAGACCCATATGTAAAAACCAACCTTAAATCATGCAATAGTAGTAAAAAGAAGACTTAGGCACCACTAGTGAAAGGATCCAATGTTTCAACACCACATATCTTAGCTTTGGACAGGTTTTTGGTGAAGGTTGACAATGGAGACTTGAAGCTTAAAAAGAATCCTTAAATCCGTATAGAGGTTTTGAGTCATGGAATTTAGAGCAAAAATAGGGGAATGTGTTTTGGGGAGTATTGGGAAATGTTTAGGATGATATAAGGGTGATATTTGACTAAGTATAGATAACAACACCTTTAGGAAACTTGGGCCTAACTATTAGAATATTTTGAGTCGCACTAGAAAATTTGCTAGGTGAAAAAGCACATTTGCGCATTATAGAGAGGATACAAAGAGGGATTTGTACAAAAGTGCGTGCAAGGCAAGTCGTGAAAGCATCATGAACAACTCACTAGAAATCGTCCCTTAAAAATTGATAATTGCTATTCTTTCGCTCTTAAATCGAGGTTAGATCCTTTTCCACCTAATTCTGACCCCCTGATCACAAATATGAAGTTGAATTTTTAAAATAACGAATGGAATTTTACATATATGGAAATTAAAATTCCTGACATTTCAAGGAAAGTTTTTGGGCAATTTTTTAGGTTGTTTCATACTTAGCACATTCAAACATAGAAATGCATACTTTATGCCTACATGATCTTACCATCTAGGAACCGATTCCCAAGTTGATCATCCTCCTTCACGTGGCTAGTTCGGTGCTATTCAGGCTAGTCGGTGAGTCCTCCACTTTGGGAACCCAGTCTATGTTTCTTCTAGCATGTATTTAGACATTCATCGTTATTGTTTATTTGACTATAAAGGTGAGCCCAATTACTTTGTCTTGGCCCACGTCCTTATCTATGTAGTAAAGGTATTTGTTGGACATGTTTTGTATCTATAGTATGAGTTTAACTATTTTCTTTTGACCATGATATTGTGCAATCTTTTCCCTTAGCCCTGTTTTCCCCATTCTCTAATCTTTGAGTGCTTGATTTATTGCTTTCGTGACTAATGATGTATGATGATGCTTTGTGAGGCTTGCTTGGGCTCCCTTCTGGTTTTCCTTGTGTGGTGTCACGTTTAGGCCCTAGGCTTGGGTCGTAACAAACTTGGTATCAGAGAACTAGGTTGATAGATCCTCGGAGTCAAACACACAGCATCAATTAGAGTCCTTTTCATGGTTGTGAAGCATGCCATGACTATGAATCGGAGGCTATAAGGAATTTTAAGAAATATTCCCCTTATTCATGTTCTAAGTCATGCTATAGGGTTGTGGTAAGTTTTCCTCTTAACGATTGTTCTTTGCTATACTAGATCATGCCAAAAACTAGAGGAAGACAGACCCAAACTCTTAAGAATCAACCTACCAATGGTGAGTTCTGAGATGCTCTTACTATGCTTGTCCAAGTGGTGGCCAACCAAGTACAATAAGGGGCCTAAGTCCCTCATGCTACTACCCCAAGGGCTAGGGTAAGTGACTTTATAAAGATGAATCCTTTTGTTTTCCATGGCTCAAAGGTGGATGAAGATCCACCAGAGTTCATTGATGAGGTCTATAAATCTTGAATATTATGGGTGTTGGGCCGAATGAAACGGCGGAGTTGGTGGCATACCAACTCATAAGGGTAGCCCAAATTTGGTATGAGCAATGGAAGGGTGAGAAGTGGGTTGGTGATATGGTTCTTTGGGGGGAGTTCAAATTGGCCTTCCTTAATTAGTTTTTCCCTCTTGAGCTTAGGGAAGCAAAGTTGGTAGAGTTTATGAACTTGAAACAAGGTGCTATGAGTGTGAGGGATTATACACTCAAATTTAATCAACTTTTAAAGTATGTTCCTTATTTGGTGTATGATCCTAGATCTAGGATGAATAAGTTCGTGATATGGGTCTGGCACTTGGTAAGTGAATAATGCCGGTCCGCCATGCTAATTAGTGACATGTACTTTTCTCAATTGCTGACCTATGTAAGGAAATGGAGGATGAGAAATTGAGAAAGAGAAGGGGGCATGAGGCCAAGAGGGCCCGATTTGAGGGTAAATTCCAAAAGGGTGCTAAATTTCGTCAAGGCCAAGGGCTTCCTCATGCTACTAATAGGGAGCTTGCTAATGACTTTTTTAAGCCTCAAAGTGTTGGTGGGGTGACTCCTATTGATGTGTCTCCTAGATGTGGGAAGGGTCATAATGGACCATGTTTGAAGGCTTCTAATGCATGCTATTGATATGGGACCTTGGTCATAAGAAGGTAGATTATCCAAGAAACAGTATCAAGGTCTAGAGTGCTAATGCGGTCCCATTGGGGAAAGGTGGTCCTCAAGGTGGTGCCCCAAGACACAATCAATTTTATGCTCTACATGGGGGGCAAGGGGTTGATGAGGTCCCCAATATTGTTACTGTTATGTTGAAAATCTTTGACATTGATATGTATGCTTTGATTGATCCGGGTGCCACTCTTTCCTTTGTAACCCCTCTTATTGCTAAAACGTTCCATGTTCTCCTCGAGTTGTTGCATGAGTCATATGAAGTATCTACTCCTATTGGTGTCTCTATTAAGGAAAGTTTATACGAGTTTTCCTATTTGCATTTTGCATAAGTTGTTGCCTTGTGATCTTGTTGAATTAGACATGGTAGATTTTTATGTCATACTTGGGATGGATTGGTTGCATACCTACTATGCTTCTATTGATTGTAGAACCCATAGGGTCAAGTTTCAATTTCCTAATGAACCCGTCCTTGAATGGGACAGTCAAGATGTGGTGGTCAAAGGTAGATTTATTTCATGTATTAAAGCCCATAAGTTGATTTCTAGGGGGTGTTTGTATCATCCTATGAGGGTTAAAGATATGGAGTCCAAAGTCCCTTCCATTGAGTTGGCTCCATTGTAAACGAGTTTCTTGATGTCTTTCCAAATGACCTTCCCAGTGTTCCTCCCGAGAGGGAGATAGATTCTGGCATAAATCTCCTTCCCGACACTCAACTTATCTCCATTCCCCCTTATCGTATGGCCCCGGTGAAGTTGAAGGATTTAAAAGAGAAATTGAAAGATTTGTTGGAAAAGGGATCTATTAGACCTAGTCAATCACTTTGTTATTCTCCGATGTTGCTTGTGAAAAAGAAGGATGGGTCACTTAGAATGTGCATTGATTACCAGCAACTCAATAGGGTTACTATAAAGAATAGATATCCTTTTCCAAGAATTGATGAATTGTTTAACCAATTGCAAGGGGCTAACTTCTTCTCTAAGATTGATCTCCGGTCTGGGTACCATCAAGTGAGGGTGAGGGAGTGTGATATTCCCAAGATGGCCTACCGAACTAGATATGGGCATTATGAATTTGTTGTGATGTCTTTTGGGTTGACCAATGCACCAGCCATCTTCATGGACCTAATGAATAGGGTCTTCAAACCTTACGTCGATTCCTTTGTTATGGTCCTTATTGATGATATTTTGATCTACTCACATAGTAGGGAGGAGCATATGGGTCATTTGAGGGTTGTTTTGCAAAGGTTGAGGGAGGAGAGATTATATGCTAAATATGACAAATGTGAATTTGGGTCGAAGAAGGTTGCATTCTTGGGTCATGTAATGTCGGGGGATGGTATAAAAGTGGATCCTAAGAAAACTAATGTAATTAGGAATTGGCTTAAACCATTGACCCCCTCGGATATTAGGAGCTTCTTGGGTCTTATGGGTTACTATAGAAGATTTTTGAATGGGTTCTCCTCCATTGCTTCCCCAATGACAAAATTGACTCAAAAAAAGGTTATGTTTGAGTGGATCGATGAATGTGAGAGGAGCTTCCAAACATTGAAGGATAGGCTTGTGTCTGCTCCTATATTATCACTACCGGATTTACTTGAGGGTTTTGTTGTGTATTGTGATGTATCTAGAGTCGGTTTAGGTTGTGTGCTAATGCAAAATGGTAAGGTCATAGCTTATGCCTCTAGGAAATTCAAGGTACATGAAAGGAATTACCCTACCCATGATCTAGAATTGGCCTCCATGGTGTTTGCATTGAAGATTTGGCGTCATTATTTGTATGGGGTGCATGTTGATGTCTTCACTGGTTATAAAAGACTTCAATATGTCTTCACTCAAAAAGATCTCAACTTGAGACAAAGAAGGTGGCTAGAACTTCTCAAAGATTATGACATGAGTGTGCATTATCATCCAGGTAAGGCAAATGTTGTGGCGGATACTTTGAGTCAGGTGTCCATGGGTAGACTACATCATTTTAATAGTGGTGGTAGGGAAATGGCTAGGGAGGTGCATAGATTGACTGGACTAGGAGTTAGGTTGGAAGAGGTTGGTGATGATGGTATTGTCGTTATTGATAGGTCTACGTCTTCTTTGGTTGATGAGGTGATAACAAAACAAGATTTTGACTCTTCTGTGACTGAATTGAAGGCCTTGGTGAAAGAGGGCAAAGTAGAGATTTCCTCCCAAAGGGGAGATGGTGCCCTCAGGTACCAAGGTAGGTTGTGTGTGCCTTGTGTTGATGGTTTGAGGAAAAAGATCCTTGATAAGGCCCATAATTTTTCTTATTCTATTCACTCTCCTTCCACCAAAATGTATAGACAATTGAGAGATGTGTATTGGTGGGGAGGCATGAAGAGGAAAAACGCTAAATTTGTTTCTAGTTGCCATAGTTGTCAACAAGTCAAAGTCGAATATCCAAGGCCGGGTGGCCTAACTCAAGACAAAGAGATTCCCACTTGGAAGTGGGAGGTGATTATAATATGAATTTTGTGGTTGGGTTGCCCAAGACTAGGAGAGGTTTTGATTCCATTTGGGTTGTGGTTGATAGGATGACTAAATCGGCTCATTTTCTACTAGTCAAGCCTACATATGGTGCTGAAGAGTATGCCAGGTTATACATCCATGAATTAGTGAGGTTGCATGGGATTTCTTTGTCCATCATATCGGATCGTGGTGCATAATTCACTTTACATTTTTGGAGGTCTTTTCAAAGGGGTCTTGGTACCAAAGTTCACCTTAGTACGACCTTCCACCCTCAAAAGGATGGCCAAGCCAAAAGGATAATTCTAACCCTTGAAGATAGTTTAGGGCATGTATATTGGAGTTGAGGGGTAGTTGGGATGACCACCTTCCTTTAATTGAGTTTGCCTATAACAATAACTATCACTCTAGCATCAGTATGACTCTATTTGAGGCTCTTTATGGGAGACGTTGTAGATCACCCATTGGTTGATTTGAGGTTGGAAAGGTGGGTTTATTGGGGCCGGACCTCATTGCGGAGGCTTTTGAGAAAGTTAAGATGATTAGGGAAAGGTTGAGGACAACCTAAAGTCGTCAAAAATCTTATGCCAATGTAAGAAGGAAAGACCTAGAATTCCAAGTGGGTGATTGGGTCTATTTGAGGGTTTCTCCAATGAAAGGTGTGGTCCGTTTTTGTAAAAAGAGGATGTTAAGTCCAAGGTATGTTGGTACTTATGAGGTGATAGAGAGGATTTGTAAGGTAGCTTATGAGCTGAAGTTGCCTAGTGAAATGAGTTTGGTTCACCCCGTGTTCCATGTCTTTGTGTTGAGGAAATGTGTTGGTAATCCTAATGCCATTATGCCTCATGATGTTGTAGATATTGTTGAGGAGAACTTGGATTATGAGGAGGTTCCGGCTTATATATTGGATAGTCAAGTAAGGAGATTGAGGAACAAAGAGGTGTCATCCGTTATGGTCCTTTAGAGAAACCAACAAGTCGAAAATGCTATGTAAGAGGACAAAGTGGATATGCAAAAGCCATACCTTATCTTTTCCACTTCACTCAATCCTAAGGTACTAATCCTAAGTCCCCTATGTGATTTTAAGTCTCATATTTCATCCCCTATGTCATTTATATGCATTCATGTTTAAGTTGGTAAAGTTATGATGATTTTACACCTATGTTGAGAATTTGAAAGTGGTGTTTTACATTTCATATTGCATTCTTGTTGGGGCTGATTTATTGATAATCACTCTTGTCTTGTAAATCTCTTTTACATTCGGGGATGAATGTTCCCAAGGGGGAGATGTTGTAACAACCCCAACAAAGTGCCCGAAAATGTGCCTCGGAATGTCCAAAATTTTAACTTCTATATATCTCAAAATTCATGCACGATATTGAAAATTTGACTTCATAATCTTATTTAGGGGGTCAAAATTATAGGGGAAAGGGTCTAAACCTGATTTTAAAGCAATCAAACCACATTTTAAATTTCCAAAAAAACAAATTTCTAGAGGCGGTCTGCTACAGCTCCGCGACATGCCTCTATCACGGAGCAGTATTAATTTTATCCAGTTTTTTTATCTTAGTCCAAGACTTTAAAGTTGTGGACCTAAGTGTTCCCAAATATATTTTTATGTATACTTAGCCTTATTTCACTCTCATATTATCACAAACATTTCCCAATACTCACCAAAACCTTTAGTCATATTTTCACTTCATAATTCAAGCCTCAAAACCCTCATCTGGAACTAAGGATTTCCTTCAAGCTTCAAGCCTCCATTTGCAATCTTCACCAAAAACTTCTTTAAAGCTAAGATATGTGGTGTTAAACCATTGATTCAGTTCCTAAGTCTTCTTTTTACTAATATTATATGATTTAAACTTGATTTTACATATGGGTCTTGTATATTAAGAAATTTATTGCACAGTACTTTGAGTTCTTGAAAGTGTGGTTGTTTTAGCATGTTTGAGCTCTAAATCTTGGATCTAATTTTAGATTTGATGAGGGATTTTGATGTGAATGTCTTGAGGGTGTTGCAAGGGGTTCATGGATGGTTTTACAACAGATTTATTTGCATGATTTCACCTCAAAATTGCATAGTCTTTCACCTCCATTACACACCCTCAAGGTGTGATAAAATATCAAGCTAGAGTTTTTTGAGAAAATGAAGGTCCAAAGCATGAGATATGATATTAATGATGTTATGATGATGAAATGATCTTATGTATTTGATATACTCGATATGATGTGTTGCATTAGACCATACTCGATCCGTGGGCGACAAGAGCCCGGGTAACCATGTTGGGGGTGTATACTCATCAACTATGCGAGGGGTTTATACTTCGTCACCATGTTGGTAAGTTGTGATTATCATCAACCATGTGAGGGGTTTATACCACACAATCACCAAGGGGTTTATACCTTGAACAACTAGCTTTGGTTCTTCTACACATATGATATCCTATATGAACACGAATTACTTAACGCATGTTTTAATTAAGCATTGAACATACATGCCATATTGTATATTATGCCTATTGCTTAATATTATGCTTTTGATTATAATGCCTATCTATTGTTGCATTGCATCCTACATACTTAGTATATTCAAACATACTAACACATACTCTATGCCTACATGATATCACCATGTAGGAACGGGTGTCCAAGTTGATCATCCTCTTCCACGTGGCTAGTTCGGTTATATTCAAGCTAGTTGGTGAATCCTCCACTTCTGGGACCTAGTCTATGTTTCTTCTAGCATGTATTGAGATATTCATCATTATTATTTATTTGACTATGAGGGTGTGCCCAGTTACTTTGCCTTGGCCCTGCCCTTATCTATGTAGCAAAGGTGTTTGTTGGACATGGTTTGTATCTATGGTATGAGTATGACTCTTGTCTTTTGACCATGATATTGTGCCAGCTTTTCCCTTAGCCCTGTTTTCCACATTTTTTAATCTTCGAATACTTGATTTATTGCTTCTGCGACCAAGGATGTATGATGATGGTTTATGAGGCTTGCTGGAGGTCCTTTTGGGTTCCCCTTGCTCCATGTTACGTCTAGGCCTTAGGCTTGGATCGTGACATCAACATACAATTTTTAAGTTAGTATTCAAGAAAAAATCATTACTCAATGAGATGTAAAAAGTTACAAACTTTTCAATTTTATTTTCATTTTATGTTTTTCTAAGGACACCCAAATACTCTTTTTATATAAGTTTTGCACATTCCGCATGTTAGGAATTATGAACACCTAAATGTTTTAGTTATAAAAATAAAAAAAGAACCTACACACTAAAAATAATATTTTATATAAAGAATCCATATCATTAATTATTTTTTTTGATTTCACTTTATTAAATCATAAATGGATAGATCATCATAATTGGACAATGAATTTACTCCACATGAAATAAACTATTTAAAAGTTTTACACTAAATTTAACAATACGAAATCTCTAAACAAAAAGTTGATATGAATGACTTGAACATAATTCATATTGCAATGTCAAAGAATATTAATGGGTCAAACACATATGAAATTTGACAATTTTAGTGCATTGCAATCATATTAAATTGGACAAGAAAGGTAAGTGTTACCTTTTGCGAAGAGTAATTAAAAGAGTAGAATACAATAGGAACCATGAACTTGAACCGTGAAGACAAACTCCAAACTCTGTCTTTTGTTTTTCTGCTACGTATGATTTTTTGGGTGTGTTTGTATGATGTATGTGTTGTAGAGTATATGTATGATGGAGTGTGTTGTGTGTTCCCCTTTTTTTTTTCAGCCGTGTGTGTTGTGTTTTTTTTTAGAGTGTATAGTGTAGCTGTATATATGTAATAGTGCAGGTGTGGGTTGTGAAATTTGTGGGAGTGGGGGATATTGGAGGAAATGGAAGTGAAGATTAGGAGGTGGAGGGGGGACGTTGTGGGGGTGCAGATGTGTGTAGGTTAGTTTAGGTTTATTTTACTTATTTTTTTATTTTAATTTTATTTTGTTTTGTTTTGAAAAGAAAAAATAAAATATTAGAAAACTATTTTAAATTAAAAAATATATAGAAAAGTTAACAAGATAAAACTAAGTTATAATTAAGAAAATACTAATAATAATAGATTATTTATTTATAATCAAATTAAAAGAAAACATATATTTTTGAAAATTTTCTCTTCTTTAAAACAAAACTTACACTAAAATATGACTCTATTTTTCTAGTTTTCAAATTATTTTAAATAAAATTACTAAGATAAAATAAAAATAATAATATTTAATTTAATTTCAAAAAACAATATTTAAGTACCAAAAAACCATATATAACTTAGATTTTGGTAAAAAATTATGTGTCTGCAATAAACACTAGTAACAAGACTGAAGAGTTTGGAAACGGGTTAGTAACAATCACGATTCCTCTCATGGGAATTATCCTCACGTGCCAATTAAGAGAATATCACCCTAAGTCCTCTTTTGGCATTTGAGTGTCAAATTAATTTGTTTATTAAAAGTCTCAAGTAACTATCCTCACTCAAGCTCAAGTTGTATAATACTCCAAAAATTCGAAGGATAGAATAAGAAAGAAAGTGCAGAAAATAGCTGGTGCAATACTCCACGGTCATTGTTCACGACCCATGAAGCTAACTACAACCTGTAGAGGAGTCTGTGGAAATGGTCCTGATCCGAAGGCAATGCAAGACCCTTTGTATAGATAGGCCTACGATTTCTAATGCTCTTCATGGACCGTGAAGTGGTTCATTAACTTAACCTCTCTAATACATAGGAATCCCACCTTTCATGGCCCCTATATAACTTGTATTAATTTGAATGGAGTGTAAAACTCTCATTATGAGTTCACCTCCCAGTAATTCAGATCCTTTGTTCGACGGGCTCTTGTATAATCTTTTCACAATCCAAGCTAGGCCTTAGGCTTGAAACAACGGTTAGAACTGCAAAGGACCCCAATCAAGCTATCTTAGCGTATCACCAAGCATACATGAGGTAGTAAAAGCATCAATCACAAGTTATATGGTAAGAGGGGTATGAGACTCATATCAACATCACAAGGGAAAGAACCACTTAGTCCAAAGAGGAATATATCATAGACTTTTTACACATCATGTAATCATGCCTCTACACATGCATAGACAGGAAATATGGACATATTCCTAGCTCACTATCAAAAGTAATGAAGTGATATGAACAATAGAATCTAGATAATCAAACATAGGTACAACATCAATGACTTAACCTCGAAGCATGACTCACCACAATGTCTTCAATAGCCTTCAAAAGATTGTCTCAAGAAGAAAGAGGAACACTAGACTCTAGATTTTTAACAATATAGGCAAAATATGCATTAGTATATTAGGATGTACTAAGTATGTGCACAGTACATTACATACATAAATGAAGGTACATATAACATGGATAGCATGATGCATGATTTACAAATGTAAGACCACAATAGCATAGGCATGAAGTAAAACTTGAAGTAAAACATGATCATAAGTTATGGTCTAAACATCAAAATCATAGAAGGCTTAGAGTAACATAATCATTTTGGGGGAGATTTCCATAATCAACAATAAGTCCATTTGAGTTATTACATGGAATTCACTGCAACCCCTACCTTGAGAAGGGGGAGACTACTTTCCTAGGTAGAAACCATCAACATTCATTCATAAGGAGGCTAAATGTTGATCTAGCCTAGTCTTAAGTGGTAACCTATGGTGACCACATAGTTCTAGACAAGAGGTTACTACTAGGATTCTCTTGGGAAGAAAACCCTCGGCTTTCAGATTGAACTCTACCTTAAGCCTTCTCGATATTAGGACAAATCCCACAGAATAGTATATCATCTATCATAGTAAATCATATATCAATCATAGTTTTGAGTCATTAAAACTGTCATTCATATAAGACTAGCTCATCAAAATCTTTAGTGATTCATCAATGTGAGAATTGTCCTTATCGTATGTGAATCCATCATTGTTAGGTGTGAATTGTCCTTTCACCATATTCATATATCATTCTTTCATTCATCTTTAACAAAGACCCCACCATTATCAAGGTCAACCAAGAAGATACTCAAAACGGCATACTATGCTCATCCTTAACCAACTTCCTCTTTTTATCATTAACATGAGCAACATTATTCATAGACAAACTACTAAGAGCATCGACAACGATATTAGCTTTAGATGAATAGTACAACACACTGATTTCATAATCTTTTAAAAGTACAAGTCATCGCTTTTTCTAATGATTCAAATCTTTCTAGTTGATTACCTGTTATAGTATCTTGTGATTGGTGAATATATCATCATACACTCTATATACATAATGCCTCTATATTTTCAAAGCAAACACAACTACTACCAACTCAAGGTCATGGGTTACGTAATTTCTCCCATTTACCTTATGTTTATAGAGGCATATGCTAAGATTTTATCATGTTGCATTAACACATAACCCAATCTAACCTATAAGGCATCACAATATACTAGAAACCCATCCAATCCTTCTGATAGTGTCAAGAGCAGGGCTAAAGTGAGATGATCCTTCAACGTTTGGAAACTCTAATCATATTTTTATAGCCATTGGGACTTCTCCTTCTTTTGATTCAACTTCGTCAAAGATGATGCAATATATGAAAACCTCATTATAAGCCTTCTATTATATTTAGCCAAACCTTGTAAACTCCAAATATCTGAAAGGTATAAAAGTCTGGGCTAATTTTTCAAGGCCTCAATTTTCTTAGAATAAATCATAATACATTTATCAGAATAATGTGATCAAGAAATGCTGCCAATCTTATCTAAATTCACATTTACTAAACTTGATAAATAATTAATAATCCCTTAAAGTTTATAACACAATTCTCAAGTAATTCATATGCTCTTCTTTACTTTGGAAATAAACCAGTATGTCATAAGTGAGGACCACCACAAATATATACAATTACGATTTGTGTACCAATTTCATCCAATCCATAAAGGCTATAGAATATTTTTCTAATGCAGAAGACATGACCAAAAACTCATCATGGCCACACATGTAACACCCTACCTGTTAGAAAGCTTGAAAGATGGAAAAAGGTGTGAAATTTTGAGACCGACTGATTTTATGAGCTAATGGTTCATTGATGGGACCACAGTCATGGAAAGGTCTTATGATTGAAGTCCAAAAATTTGGAAAATTTTTGAGTTTTTGGAATTCACTCCATGAAGTACAGGACCGATCATGAATAGAAACATAAATTATTGTCCGGATCGTGAAACAGACCCTGAGAATGAAAATTTTTTCTAACTTTGGAGAGGTACCACGAAGGGGTCTATGGTCCAGAAATAAAAATACAGACTGTACTGTTAGTTTGGGGTTACAAAGGTGCAATTTCTAGTAGTTAAACTTTTGTGATATGCATTTTATGAAGGCAACACAAGACCCCTGGAATGGTTTACGAGTCGTAAATGGGGGTGGATGAGTCTGATAAGTTTTAAATAAAGGATTTTTTTGGTCATTTCTAATTCATTTAACTCCTAAACTATGTCATTGTGACTCTTCTAACGAACTCAACCGAATCAAACCCTGTAAAATCTATTTCTATTTCAGTCTAACTCATTCACTCTAAAAATCCTCTCCCAAAAGTTCAAAAATTCTCTCTCTAGGGATTCTCTCTATTGAAGATAGGGTTTGAAGGTTTGGTAAGAAATTTGTAAAGTTTTTTCTTCAAATTTAGGGATTTTCCCTTGAGGTATCTAAAGCTTTATTCATGCACTAGATTCATCCATGAAGCCTAACTCAATTATCTCTTTTTCTCAAAGTTTAAGCATGGATTTATATGAGTTTTTATGACTTGATTCTATGGTTGGATAATGATCGTAACATGGATATTATACCTATTTATGTACGAATTATAAAGAAATACATTATTTGTATGATTTTCAAGTGAATGAAAGTGATTTCAAGTATATGATAATTAGGGCTTATTGAATTGATTTGGGTTCCTTTACTAATCATCTAAATTGATTTCAACTACATGAATCCTCAATGAGTTCATCTAATTGCATGATTTTAATTCAATTGCTCATGAACCCATACATGGCCCTAGTTTTCTACGACAAAGATATGATTCTCATAAATTATGATTCGAAGTGTGAAAAGTATATTATAATGATGGTGATGATGATGATGATATTACGATGATGATGATATGATAATGAGGGTGATTAAGATCCTAATGTTGATGAAATGATATTGTCAAGATGGAAAGTTCACCCACACTATGTAAAATATTATGTTGATAGAATTTTCCTAATATATGAGATGGTTTCACGAAGTTATGATGACTAGAAAATATGATTTTGATAAAGTATAAATTATATTGAAAGCTATGTATATACATGATTATGTATTCCATAGGACATGACTTAGTACCAAATGAACTTGTGTGAGGGGACTATCTTTAAGTGACCTTATATAAATTCTCAACTCTCGTACATACGTGTCACCATAGATTTATGATTATGTGCCTATATGGTATTATGTTAGCGGATCTATATATGTAAAAAATACATCGAAATGAGAAGGATCCCATAATGTTCATGTTAAAGCACTCATTGAAATGGGAAGGATTCTGTAAGGTGAGATATAGTCTAACTTGGCAAAATAAATTACTCTTTCTTTGATGTAGAGGCAACATCTGGATTCCATGTACTAGTCTTCATGGTCTCATTGTTGGTTATGGTCTTATTTCCATATATGTATGTTAAGATTATAAAGGGTTTTGATGATTCTTCTATTCATGGTTTTAAACATACATTACTGTCACACCCCAAAGTCCCGTTAGGGCAGACTGACACCCGTTGCCGTTAAGGCTCGGGAGAATCAACCTATATATATGTTCTTTGTATACATATTTTAAGAAATTTTCTATGTTTGGCATGCTTCTAAGAAGATAAACGGTAAAAATAATCTAAAAAGAGATGTGTATAGCTAGGCCATTGGGGCCATGGTGTCTAATGTATGTGACATGAATACACTTTAGTTTACATAGTCTACAAAGCCTCTAGTCAAGAAAAAATATTCATAAATATTCGGGACAAACCCCATCTGAATTAACAGTGTAATGTAAACATATAAACTCTAAACACACACAAAGCTCCGAAGCAACCTGGAGCTTTTTTAACAACAGCTGAATGTCCTGTACTCTACTGGGGAGATCTACTAGCACCTGCATCTGTAGCATGAAATGCAGGTCCCTCGTAAGGGACTCAGTACGAGATGATGTACTGAATATATAAGGCAAAAAATATTGTACATGAAATATAACTCAAATGAAACTATGCACATATATAGACCACCTTTAATTATATTTTAGGATTGAGTAATTTTATGTTCTTTATATTACTTTACCTTTATTGTATATGTGCATATCATGTACTATATATGACCAGCTAATACGTGGTAAACTGTATTGGGATCGTCCCTGGCTAGGTTCTTCCTTAACTCCTTGGGCTACCACCTCTGATAAGATTTTCCTTTGCTAGGTGATTCTTCCACCCCTCGGGATATGGGATTTCCCCTAGACAGGTTCTTTCTTAACCCCTATGGGTACCACCCTTGATAGGATCGTCCCTGGCTAGGTGATTCTTCCACCCCTCGGGATACCACCCATCAAAATATTATGCTTTATCTTTC
>JAOTQJ010106058.1:0-11298 GCA_025642045.1 Solanum sejunctum | reverse complement strand
GTAGGTTAATCAACTTGAACTGCTAGAAATTCTTCTAAGTCTCCCTTATTCCCTATGGGATCAACCCTAACCTTGATATATCTTGACAATAACCGCTTTAGCCTTCAAAAAGATGGTGTAGCTTGAGTGACATCAATATTTTTGCTCTGTTGTCAGGTAGTACTGCTTGACTTGTTTAATTCTAGTAGTTAGGGAATTAATCCTTATTTCTATCATTTTATATTTTTGTTGTTTTTATTTTGTTACAACGTGCAGGTGTAGTGTATGACCAACACATGAAGTCAAGGCGTTCCCATGACTCTGTTTAACTCAGAGATCCAAAGACAATTGAGAATAATGGCCAGGATAACACAAAAAAAATACTATTAATGCAACTCTAAATCAAAATGAGAATGATAATAATCCACCTTCACTTAAGGATATTGATCTATCGTCACAGGATCTCAATGCCAAAGTTTGTCAGTGGAATCCATATTGGCTGACTCCTATGGTTGCGGATGTCATTTGAGCTATTGTGTTACCACCACTATAGAATGACACAAATTTCATTATACCAAGTGAGTTACTTCAAATAGTGCAGAATCATAGATTGTTTGCTAGTCTACCATCAGAGGATTCGCATAGTTATCTACCTAATATTGTGCTTGTCTGCAAGAGTGTAATAGGAAGTCAATCTATCTATGGATATCTTTAGGATTCGTGTCTTCTAATTATATCTAATAGGCAATGTAGAGATGTGGTCATCCAAGCTCCCACAGAGTTCGATCACCAGTTGGCTGAATAGCAAAAGGCCTTTTTGGGGAGGTTCTTCCCATGATGGAAGAAGCTAAAATTGAAAAACCAAATCAACAACTTTGAGTAGCTTTTTGATGACTGTATCAGTACCACATGGGAAAAGTTCACAAAGTGTCTGATACCATCATGGATGGAGCATTTTTAGATTAACCATTTGCAGGGGTTGCTAAGAAGCTAGAAGAGGTGGTCAAGATAAATCGTGCATGGGGCCCTAGGGCTAGGTCCTCTACCGAGAGCTCGTGTGTTGTTAGTACTATTTTGGCATAAGCAAAGATAAATGAGGAGATGATGCAAGGGCTTATCTCTAATGCAACCATCACTTACTACACCATAACTTTAAAGACACAAGAATTCCTAAGGGAGACAAATAATAAAGATTGTCATAGTACACATAGTCATCTCACAACTACAAATTCAATACATGATGGAGAAACAAGGCCAAATATGAACAACAACAATTTACAAAGGCACTAAGGATGGTCTAGGTACGACAACAATGTTATCTCATATATGGATTTTGTCTTATACTATTACCTTCCTAAGCATAATAGAATATTGTCATTTCCACAATTTTCCTTATGCAGACCTAGCTGAATAGTCTGATTTCCTTATAATCTGGATGCTCGAGTTATACTTCTTCCGATTTTCATTGGTTTTACTATTTTCGTATTTCATTAAATCTTCACAAAGGTAAGGCATCGAACAAACTCACGATTATTTGGCAATAATTTCTTTGTTAAGTTGAAATACATAATTGTCTGTCATATTTCACCCATAAGAGAGCTTTCTATTTTGGCAATTCTACCATGAGCATATATTTAATATAAGTGTTATGGCATTCAATTCATCTATAACCATTGTATTGTACATTCTAATCAATTTGCACTTGAATTATCAGATAGTAGATCAACGAAAAAGATTCAAAAATGCTTTCAATCTATTACAAAATGGTTCAATAATGACTTCTTTCCATCTGTTATATCAAATTTGCTCTTTCTGCTACCTGTTGAGCTAAAAAGCAATTAACTTACTAGAAATGGTTCAAAAATGCTTCACTTCCACTTATTGGATCTGAAATATTCTTATCCTATTAGACATGGTTCAAACATACCTTCTTTCTACCAATTAGATAAAAAAAAATCTCTTTACATTTTAGATTGACTCAATTAACATAACTTAGGAAAAAATATCAACAATTATTAAAGACATAAAAACAAATAGGTAATAAAAAAATTAATATATCTAAGATGGAATTAAAAGTAAAACGAATTAAATAGTTGAGTTTTAATTTATTGAAACTTGAAAAACTAAAAATAATTATTTAAAAATATTTAGATGTTATAAAAGAATTATATTTATTAATAAAATATATTAGGATCGAAAACATGATTTTAGGTAGAAGGTAGGTATATATGAATGATTTCTAATAGGTTAAGAATATTTTTGAACCATATCTATATGTTAAGGTCATTTTTGACTCAATAGATGAAAGACGAGTATTTCTGAACCATTTCTAATATGTAAAGGACATTTTTAGTTGTCACAATCCAAGCATAGGGCCTAGATGTGACACGGTAAATGGGGAACTCGAGGAGACCCCAAACAAACCTCATAGCATATCATTCACACTTCCTTGGTTGCGAAAGTAGGCAAAAGTCCTACTCCGATGTGAGGAGAGACATTGAGCTTAATGTTGATGATTGAGTACACTTGAAAGTCTCACCCATGAAGGGTGTAGTCCAGTTTGGCAAGAAAGGGAAATTGAGCCCAAGGTTTGTGGGACCTTATATTTTTTTGAGAAGAATTGGTAAGGTTGCATATGAGTTGGAGTTGTCTATGGATATGAGTATGGTTCTTCTAGTCTTCCATGTGTCTATGTTGAGGAAGTATGTAGATGAATCAAGTGCTATAATGCTCTTAGAGGTTGTGGGTACTGTGGAGGGTAACTTGACCTATCAGGATGTCCCGATGAAAATATTAGATAGGCAAGTGAAAAGGTTAAGAAACAAAGATGTGACATTCATTAAAGTCCTTTGGAGGAACCAACAAGTTAAAAGTGCCATTTGGGAAGCCGAAGTTGACATGAAGAAATGATATCCATACCTCTTCCACTCTATTCAAGCCGAAGGTTAAATTAAGTCTTATCTATGATTCAAGTCTTATGTTTCAGCCCTCATGTCATTTTTACCTGTACACATGTTCATGTGACAAGTTTTGATGGTTTTATGATGTACATGTGTGAAACATTTTTTTACAATGATGGTTAGGTGCATTTGTTGCATTCAAGTTGAGCTGGAAGGTTCATAATACTACTCTTATGCATGTTTCTTTGATATACAGGTACAAATGTTCACAAGGGAGATATTGTAATATGCCCTAGCGCTTCAGAAATGCCCTACATTTTTATTCTTGCATATCTCAAAATCTAAGCAAAATTTTGACAATTTGACTTAATATTCTTGTTAAGGGGGGGAAATTTTTGTGGGAGAAAGGTAGACACTGAATTTTAGAAGACTCATAGAAAGAAATAATTTTGCAACGGGGATAAAATATAGTGTGCATGCGCGGCCGCGGCATGATGCATCTAGGGTGCAACACAGTGTATTTTGCTCCTCCCATCTGGTCTGCATCGTGCCTGGAGTGTGGACTAGTGTAATTTTTCCCATGTTTTTCCTACTTCGTCCAAGGGTATTTAGGTAATAACCCAATGCCTATTAATAAGTGAAATCCCCCTTCTTTAGCAATTTTTCAATTCTAAGACTCTCAAAGACCCTGTCAAAAGCTTTCCAAAACATCAACCATTCCCTATTAAATTTTAAGAATCCCAAGAACGAGATTAGGATTTCAAGGACCCAAGTTAAGTCTCAAGTCTTCGTCAAGCTTACTCCAATAAATCCCACGTTTTAGGTATGTGGGTCTTCATTTTTGGGTCCTTTCACCCATAGAGCCCAACCCTCTCTTGATGAAATTTTCATGATTTCAAGTTGTATCTTTCATGAGTAACTTTTATTATGCATTATGAACATGAGTTATGATTGATTTTATCAAGTATTGAGTTATTATGTATGAATTGCTATTGAAAGCTCATTCCACAAGTTTTCCTGAAACTATTGAATCTATGCATAATATAAAGTGTGGAAATTATGCCACATTGTGAATTTTTTAAGAGTTTAATGACACCCAAAAATAAGAGTTTTACTACAATGTTGATGGGTTGAGTTGCATGACTTTAAAATGATCTAATTTCAATCTTTCTTGTTTTATACTATCTAATTGCATAATTTTTGAGCATGTGTCCATGTACCCACCATGTTGACTAAACTATATGACATGGATTCTCAAGTTGATGATGAACTATTACAAGATTTGCACGTCAAGTGTTTTCATGAAAATTATGGGCTCCCAAGCATATATTAAACTCATGAAAGGTTTCTATGATTTACAAGTGACAAGTTGAGCCTTATTCTATAATTCTACCCTCTTCTGAGCAAATTATGTCTCTTTGAGGGATCAAGTATGATTACTATTTTACCCTCATGGTCAAGCTAAGCTTAGTAGTAGGGGTCAAGCATGTTACAATCTCCACCCTCATGTGAAATGCAGTAACTACTAGAGGAGGTCAAGCCCATGCATTGTTTTCTACCCTCTAGTATAAGGTATATGCAAATGTAGGGGTCAAGTATGTGAATGGGTTACTCATGTCATGTTATCATATCTATGTAAGTTATTTATGTTATGACTAAACTTATGACTATTGCAAGTATTCCTTCGCATTAGATATAGCACTGATTGAGGCTTAAGGTGGTGGCTTGACACAAGCGATCCTAATATAAGGTCTTGGTCTATAAACTATGTGCCACCATAGGATTATACTATTTCCCTAAAAGGGCTTACTAGTGGATCCATCTAGGTCAACTTTCTCATAAAGTGGGGTCAAGTATGGTTTACCTTGGCAAATACACCACACCTTTTTCCGGTGCGGTGTCATGCATTGGGATTCCATGTAATAGTTCCCATAGTCTTAAATGTCGTTTAAGATTTCCTTCCACATATATCTTATATTATGCAAGTTGAATGTTTGCATGCATGCTTTAATACAAGCTTTGATCATACATGTGATATTGTGTTTATATCCATTGATTTTGATTATGTACCTTCATTTTTATGGATTACATCTTTGTTGCATTGCACCCAGCATACTTAGTATATTCCAAGTACTAACGCATACCCTATGCTTACATGATGTCACCATATAGGAATCGAAGCTCGTATTGATCATCCTCCTCCACGTGGCTAATTGATTTGCTTGAAGAAGTCTTCGGTGAGTCCTCAAACCCAAGGATAATATCTATTTTCATTCATGCTTGTTAGGACTTATATAACTTTTAGATACTTAATTTTTAAGGGTGAGCCCGAAAAGTGCCTTGGGTCCTCTCCATTCACTAGTAGAAGTCTTGTTGGATACTATGATTGTCTATGTCTTGAGCTTATCTCCTTTAATATATAAGTTATTCTGAAAGACTTCCCTTAGTCCCGCCTCCCTTTTCATTATTGTCACATTGAATGTTTTTTATATCATTTTTGCAGCAAAGGATGTGTATATGATATGCTAAGAGGCTTGTTTGGGGTCTGTTTAGGTTCCCCATTAGCCTTACCATATCTAGACCCTAGGCTTGGGTTATGACAAACATAGAAATACTTTTTAACACCATAAATTTTCACAGTAAGTTCCAATCATATCATCATTATCATTCATTCATATATATAGGACGCCAGTTTAGTTATAAATTAAAGCAACCCTAGCGTTCCCTAGCATTACAAACTCCTTTATAGACATTGCCAATTTCAAGTTCCAACACTCGCGTTCTAGACAGACTCGAATGTCCATCTACTCCCTAAATGCTGCAACTCCTCTAATATTTCTCTACAAGACAATCAAATGCCATTGGCAAACAACCATCTAACATCTGACTCCTGCATCAACGAGCAGGTCCGCGCTGTTTCCTATGATTATCTCAAGGTAATGCCTTAGTAAATCAAACCTTCTTCTTTACTATTATTTTTCACCTTTATGCACAGACTATTCATGCTACCAGTGAGCCTTCTCCCGCAACACATACATAAGGATGTTTTACACTTTGGTGAAATTTCTATGGTTACTAAAATGCAAGTTATGCTCATGTTACATTCAATCTACATCTATTCACTCATCTGTATTATAGTGCGGATTAATATACACAAACCTTCCAATTTCTAATGCTTTGTACTTTCACATTCGAATTGAAAACATTCCATCCACTGTGTCCCTTTTTAACTTCGAGCAGACCAACTTTGGCACTCCGCCATTAGGGCTATTGATACATCATCCCTTAAATATTTTCACTTTAACAAAAACTAAAATAAAATGGTCACCACCAACCTTAAAACTTTCCACTTGGACAAAATATGCACGACAAGGTTACAACGTGGACAATATGTAACAAACCCACATGAACTATTGTCTACAAATTAACATGTATATGACATTCATTAACTTAGGTGGGCATCACGGACTAGATAATTTGCTAATTGTGTTTCCACAGAATTGAACATATGGAATTTTCTTCTACATCTTCCTTATTATTCATGTTGATGAGACATTATTGGGGAAGAAGAGCATCAATTGTCGCACACGGTGGTAGTTCATCTTCTCTCTGCTATAAATCTTTACTTGGGCTAAAAAGTTCATCCAAGAATGGGTTGAATTCGCACCAACAATATGAAGAAGTAATCTCAATAGGGAATCAAGAGGTATTTCTCTGAAATAATTTTGGATTTCCATACAATTAAGAAGATCCTGTAGACATTTTCCATAATTCATTTAAGCGTCTCCGCAACAAGATTGCTGGATTTTCATCCAGAATACCCGAAAGCAACATAACCCCTACCTTACCCTTAAGATGCCTTTTTAACCTGACGCCACTATCTTGGAGGCTTACTATTTTCTGATAATATAAATCTTGAGACGAACAGACTGCTTGTACCACTTATGGATGGATGCCAAGTTGCTTCAAGTGCATAATTAGAAGAAAATCATATTTCAAACTTGCCCAGAGAAGAGTTACTACCATTTGATTTTATGCTCTTTAAAAGTTAATCCTTCCTGTGACTCTTTCTTCTCAGGCTGTGACCTTCCCTGTTCTATGTCTAGGAGATGTTGATTCTTCAACATCAAATAAAGAAACAAAATTGTAGCCAATGATCATGTTAGGTCACCTCGGCGAACTTTCTCTTTTTAGTGTTTCTATTACTACTTCACTTTTCAATGTTACAGGTTACAGTCTGCTTATTGGAATGTGTAGTGCACTGGAGACCCTATGTGGGCAGGCCTATGGAGCAAGATAATATTGAAAACTTGGAACCTTTACTTATAGTGCTATTATTTGTGTGTTTTTGGTGTGCATACCAGTCTCTATTTTGTGGATCTTTAAGGATAAACTTCTCATATGGATGGAACAAGATCCTTCAACTACAACTGAAGTTGGAAAATATGCATTTTTTGGCTTATTCATCCACTATTTCCATATGTTATGCCTCAGTCACTTGTCCGATATCTATAGGCATAGAGTTTAAACATACCAATGCTTTAAAGTGCAGTTGTATATTTATGATTCAGGTGACCATTTGTTGGGCTTTTGTATTCAAATTGAATTTAGGGATTGTTGGAGCAGCATTGTCAATTGGTTTATCCTATTGGTCGCATTTGATCTTGCTTATAATTTATGTGATGCACTCATCGGCTTGTTAAAAGACTCAATATTCATTCTCTCAGGATGTTTTCCTGACTATAAGGGACTTCTTCAGTTTTGCAATTCCATCTGCCGTAATGGTTTACTTAGAATAGCTGGCATTTGAGCTAAGCATTCTGCTCTTTGGTCTGTTGCCAAATCTGAGGCTAGAACTATCTGTTCTGTCCATATCCTTTACAATCACTACTGTGCACTACCATATAACTTATTCTTTTGGTGCTGCAGCAAGTACTCGGATTTCAAGTGCGCTTAGAGTTGGAAGGCCACAGGCGGTAAAAATTGCTCTCACTATTATGATAGTTCTTTCTACCATAGAAAAATTACTCCTATTCTTTGCGCAACAATCATCATGGATAGCACCTATTGAGAATAATGAAGTAATTAGTAGTATGTAAGTTGGTTAAATATTAGTTAGAAGTTGATGATGTGGCAAAGAGTTAGTTAGATGGCAATTAGTTAATTAGCGAATAATATGTATACATGTAAAGGTCACTATACACTTTACCCTTTTCCTTCTCTACAAGAAAATAGTAGTTTTGCTCTCCATATTTGAGCAATCTCATTCTTTGATTTCCTCTTCTCCATTGTTGTAGATTCTCTTCATGGTATCAGAGCTAGATTGAAGCTAGGATCGGCCTTTTTGTGTTTCTTACTCCATGAATCGGTCAAGTTGGAAGCTAGGTCAAATAGTAGATTTAAGATATATGAACGAAAATGGCAACGGAAAATATAGAAAACGCAACTGAGAGGAGAACAAGTTTAATTAGCACAACAATTGATGCAAATCATCTATCGTATCTACAGCCTTGTGACACATCAAGTAGCTCTTCGATCTTGTTTCAATTGACCAGACCAGAAAACTACACTTTGTGGAGCAGATCCATGAAAATTGCACTGGTAAGGAAGAGTAAAATAGGTTTTGTGGGTGGTAGAATGCAAAGGATAAATTTGAACCCTCGGTCGACAATCTATGGGAAAAGATGAATGCTATAGTTCTACCTTGGATCATGAACTCAGTAAGCACCGATTTGGTTAGTTGTGTCATATGCCTCAAATGCATGTACAGTTTAAAGCGACTTGAAGGAAAGATTCGATAAAGAAAATGGATCTAGAATATTTCAACTACATAAGGAGATTACACAGTTGACACAGGGAACTTGGTCTATATAGAGTTATTTCACTAAGTTGAAAGATTTATGGGTTGAGTATGATTCGTTGGTGCTGTATCCAGGCTGTGAGTGTGCAGGCTCGAGAAGGTATATGGAACACTATCAGTATCAGCGCTTGTTGCAGTTTCTAACAGGTCTAAATGACTCTTACTCACAGGCAAGGATTTAAATCTTGATGATGATACCTGTGCCAAACATCAACAAAGCTTACTCAATATTGATCTCTGAAGAGAGTCAATGGAATTTGGGAAAGACAATCGATGATCCAAATTGTACAGCCTTATTTAGTAACATCACAGGTGTGAATCAAGGCAACACTAGTGGTTCAGTTTCAGCCAGAGAAAGTCACAGTGGATCATCCAGACATTATGATATGGGAAGTTATAAAGGAAGGAATCCACACTTATATTCTGAATACTGCAAATGGAGAGCACACACAAAGGAAACATGCTACAAGATCCATGGTTATCCAACAGATCACAAGTTTAAGAATAAGAGTTCACATCCACCACAGTACAATGCAGTGCAAAATGCAATTAGACATGAGTCAACAGAGTTGTCTCAGTCTTCCTACAACTCGAACGAAGGAAGTGGCATAATGTTCACTCAGGAGCAATATGATCAGATACTGAAGATAGTCCAAAAGGAAATTCCATCTAGTTTAGAAAAAATAGGTATGAGTCAAATGTTTTTGGCAACCAACAATGCATGTCTTAGAAAGTGGATAATTGACTCTAGAGCTTCCAATCACATGGTCCATAGTAAAGAATTGTTGGATGGGATTAGTCAGATTAATAAGGAAAAAATATTAAGAGAGTGTATTTGTGACACCCTACACCTTACAATACTAGTATAATGGAAATAAAATATGACATGGTTTGGTCAAATTTGCGCTAAGTTTCAAAAGTGCTTGAATCTCGCGTTAATGGGCTATATATGCGTCTAGCGCTTAAAAGGGTCGAGTGAATATACGTTTTATGTTGAATTGAGGAGATTATGGCCATAAAATGAAGTGAGATAATTGAGGTGCTTGTAGGACTTAGAAGCTAGCAGGTGAGTCAGCTACTTGCTTAGCTTAAAATCGCGAACCAAAAGAAGACGAGGTTCGACATTGAGATTGTCAAAGTTTGATTATGAATAAAGTCCGTCTTAAGGGTGTAACTTTGGTCCATGATTTAAAATCAAATATGGACTATATTTATAGCCCAAGGATTATAGTAATAAAGGCCCAAAGATATCACAAGATTCTTAGAAAACATTAGTCCCAAACTAAGAAGAATAAAATCTGAAAATGGGCAGCCCAAGTCCATGTATTTGGAGCTCCAAAAGGCCGAAGTGACATGAGAAGGGAGCTGTATCACCAACTTGGTGATGTAAGTCTTATGTATCCTTAGTAAGTCGGCCAAATATCATTTTAAAATAGGGTCAAAGCAGCTCCCACAAGGCATTGTTATTTGAACAAAAAAAAATCAGTTTTGTCTCCAACTTTTCTCTGAACATGTACTAACTTGCAAAGCAGCGAAGAACTTCTAGGGTTCTTATAGAAGATCTATACCTTGAAGGTAGTGGTAATTATGCTTATGTATGTTTTTTTAGTATGGTTTTACTATGAAAAATAAGAAGTATATGTTAGTATGACGGTGCTGGAATTTCTGGACAGATTGTGTGCTAAGGAGTCTTGTGCACTTTTCTTGTTAATTAATAATTTTAATCTTGTTGGCTGGCATTATTATGTATTAGCACTTAATTATGAAGCGAAGTTTGGTTTTACAGAAGTGTAAAAAGGTTGATTAACTATTGTTACAGTCCACAAAAGTGAGTCGTTATATGATATCGCAATTATGTGCTTCATATGAACTTATGGACTGTTGGAAAGCAAGCTGTTGCTTCACGTATTTAATAACTGATTTGTTGCTGTTCTGAAACTGGTTCATAGCTGGTTGTATGTATAAATGTTTCTGGAAGAGTTTGGTTAAAGTTGGAATAGGTTTGGAGTTGTCAATGTTGAAATGTAGCGAAGGGAGGTAATGTTATGCTGTCCATTTTTAGATTGTGTGAAATTATGATGTGTTGTATTTTGTGGGCTGTTGTAAGGCTGGTATGGCATTAGAACAGGATGCACATGGTGTGTATAAGTGAATGTACACTAGGGAGTACGATTAGAGCTAAAATGATTGAAAGAATATGCTATGGTTCATAATTGTCCGCTTGCTGCCCATATGTTATTTTGTTATGTAATTAGGCTACCAAAGGGTGTTTATTGTCTGCTAAAGTTAGCTTTATTGTCTATTATATTGTAGATAAATTTTTGGAGGAAGTAAAGGTTATTTCGAGGTAGTAACGAGGTCATATAATGAGGTATGTAAGGTTATTAGATTTCGTATCACTTGGCATAAAACATAGATCTCTCCTTGGTACATGAAGGCATTCACCAACTCCGACACAATTATTAACCATGTCTCCACTTATGTACATGTTCATATGATTCCATATATAGTCACTCTCAAATCTGGTTACATACATGAATACCAAGATACATGTATTCC
>JAOTQJ010106047.1:0-11298 GCA_025642045.1 Solanum sejunctum | reverse complement strand
ATCATACATCACTCCACTAGTTGCTGGAAAGCTTAAGAGAATGCCCAAATTATTGAACAAACTATTTGAAGTGTCTATACCAACTGGGGAATCTATTATGGCCAGAAGGGTTTATTATGACTGTGTGGTAAATGTTTGTGACCGTGACATATTGGCTAACCTTATTGAGCTAGAAATGGTGGAGTTTGATATGATAATTGGTATAGACTGGTTAGCTTCTTGTTATGCCACTGTGGATTGTCGAACTAAGAGAGTGTATTTCCACTTTCCAAGTGAGGCAGTTCTTGAATGGAAAGGCAATGTTAGGTTGCCAAAAGGTAAGTTTATCTCTTACTTTAAGTCCAGAAAGATGATATCCAAGGTGTATATATGTTATTTAGTTAGAGTAAGGGATATGGAGACAAAATCACCAACTCTTCAGTCAGTTCTAGTATTAACTGAATTTGTTGATGTGTTCCCTGAAGAAATCCCAAGCTTACTTCCTAAACGGGAAATAGATTTTGGTATTGACTTACTTTCCAGCACTCAACCTATTTCTATCCCTCCATATAGAATGACCCTAGTAGAATTACGTGAATTAAAAGAGCAGTTAAAAGATTTACTGGATAAGGGTTTTATAAGACCTAGTGTGTCCCCTTGGGGTGCACCAGTGTTGTTTGTACGTAAAAAGGATGGCACCATGAGAATGTGTATCGACTATCGACAATTGAATAAAGTGACAATTAAGAATAAATATCCCCTCCCCATGATTGATGACTTATTTGATTAGTTATAGGGTGCCAAATTCTTTTCAAAAATTGATTTGAGATCAGGTTATCACCAAGTGAGGGTGAAGAAGCAAGACATACCCAAAACAGCTTTCAGAACATGCTATGGTCATTTTGAATTTCTTGTTATGTCATTTGGGCTAACGAATGCACCAGCAGTATTTATGGATCTGATGAACAGGGTATTTAGGCCATTCTTGGATGTTTTTGTGATAATATTTATAGATGACATTTTGGTATATTCAAGATCAGAAGAAGACCATGTAGATCACTTGTGATAGGTGTTAAAGACTCTTCGTAATCGAAAGTTATATGCCAAATTTTCTAAATGTGAATTTTGGCTAAACTCAGTGGCATTCTTGGGTCGTATTATGTCTTATGAAGGAATAAGGGTTGATTCATAAAAGATCGAAGCTGTGAATGATTGCCCAAGACCCACAACACCCATGGAAGTTTGGAACTTCTTAGGCTTAGTAGGTTATTATAGGAGGTTTGTTGAAGGTTTTTCTTCTATTTCTGCACCTCTAACAAAGCTGACACATAACGCAACCAAGTTCCAATGGAATGATGCATGTGAAAGAAGCTTCGAGGAGCTGAAAAATAAGCTAACTTCTGCACTTGTGTTAGTACTTCCAGAAGGCACTGAGGGATATGCAGTGTATTGTGATGCTTCAGGAGTTGGCTTGGAGTGTGCACTGACACAACATGGTAGGGTAATTGTTGTCCCTTTTTAAATTGTGCGAAATTGCTATATGTTGAACTTTGTAGGCTGTTGTAAGACTATCAAGAGGCTGAAACAAGATGTATATGACATATACATGAGAATTGTTGTTTGAAAATGCAGTTATAAGTGAAAAGGTTGAACGAAATGCCTTGACATCGCTAATTAAAAGCTTGCTGCCCGTGTGTTGTTTTGTTTTGTTATTGGGATGCCAAGGTGTGTCTATTGGCTATTAATGTTAGTGTTATCCTCTATTATGTTTTAGATAAGTATTTGGAGGAAGGGAAGGTTATCTCAAGATAGCAACGAGGTCATAAAATGAGGTATGTAAGGTTATTTGATTTCATAACACTTGGCATGAAGCATAGATCTCTCCTTGGTACATAAAGGCATTCACCAACTCCGACACAACTATTAACCATGTCTCCACTTTTGTACATGTTCATATGATTCCATACATAGTCACCTTTAAAACTGCATACATGTTTGGATACCAAGTTATATGAGTTCTTGATATGGAATAAAGTTCATAAGTTGTTCCAATTCATATGCATTTTATTATTTATGTAATGGACTCTTTTCATTGTCATGTTCTCTAGTGTGATTATCCACATGTCACATGTTATATATACAGTCCTACAGCTCCAATATCATGGCCACCAAAAGAATCACCTTAAAGGTAATTGAAAAATAAATTATATAGTTTTGACGGGTGGTAGCCCGAGGGGGTTAATGAAGAACCTAGCATAGGGATGATCCCGATACAGTATTATGGGTGGTAGCCTGTGGGGGTTCATGCAGAACCTAGCATTAGGATGATCTCGATACAGTTACCACTGATCAGTTGGTCATTTGATTTCAGTTGTGCACAGATTTTACAGTACAGATTTTACAGTAAAGGTAAAGTGATACAACTGACATAAAGTACATAATTCCACAGCATAACTAAGGGTGGTCCCTGATCTTCCACAGATGCATGGTTTCATTTAAGTTGTTCCTTTATATACAGTATATCCTACCTTACACACTCAGTACATTACCCGTACTAACGTCCTTTATGGGGGACCTGCATTTCATGCTGCAGGTATAGGTGTTAGTAGATCTCCCCAGTACAGGATATTCAGCTTTTGTCATCAAGCTCCAGGTTGCTTCGAGGCTTTGTACATGTCTAGAGCTTACACGTTTTTATTGCACAGTTTGTTGAGGCGGGGCCTGTCCTGACCCTTGTTAGATGTTTTTCTTTGTTTAGAGGCTTTGTAGACTATGTAAAGTACAGTGAAGTCATGTTTCGCACTTTAGACAGCGTGGCCCCAATGGCCTAGTCGTATGTATTTCCTTTTGGCTTATTATCACTATTTGTATGCTTAAAGGCATGTCAAACGTTAAAAACTCTTATAATAAGTATAGAACACATATAGTTATAGGTTAGTTCTCCCGATCCTTATCGACAATGGGTGCCGGTCTGCCCTACAGGACTTTAGGGCATAACAGATCCAAAAATCCTTGAGCTAATCCTTCAACTCTTTCAACTCAACCACTGCTATACGATAAGGAGTAACATAAATAGGTTGAGTATCCGTGAGAAGATCTATGCCAAATTCTACTTCCTTTTTAGGTGGAATACTGGGAAAGTCTTCAGGAAACACATTTGGAAACTCATTCACCTCCAGGACTGATTCAAGAGTAGGTGGCTCGAACTCCTCTTCCTTAACCCTCGCAATATGATGAATACACCACTTGAAGATTATCTTCCAGCCGTTTAGGTAGGAAATAAGCTGACCTTTAATAGCGGAGTCATTATCCTTCCATTCAAGAACAGGCTCATATGAAAGTTGGAAATTTATCTTTCTAGTTCTACAATCTATAGAGTCTTATGATGTTTGCAACCAATCCATCCCAAGAGTCACATCAAAGTCAAACATCTCAAGTTCCACAAGATCACACGAGAAGAATTTTTACAACACAAAAATATGATAACCTCTATAATCTATATGAGCAACAATAGATTCACCCACGAGAGTATAAACTAAAAAGGCCTCCTTTAAAATTTTTGGACTCAAACCAAACTTATCAGCCAATAGTACAGTCAGAATAATATCAGTTTAGGACTTATCTGGGAGTTTCTCTTATGTAATAGCAATCACTTATGAGGCAGTGATTATACAAAAATCTCGCTGATGTTGCCACAATCATTCAGTACTTACTAGGGTATAAAATGAATTGAATCCATACTGGATCCAGTCAATCAAGTCCGCTATTCTTTCAGGGACTTCTAATTAAAAGGGAACATCTGTTGAAATGCTTCAGTCCTTACCTATGCTTGGTGACATAGTTAATGAGTTTGAGTCATGATTACTTTTACTCAATTTGGTGCTTAATACTTCTCCCGAGACTCAATGTTCATAAACAATCAATCTCATTCAATCCAATCAATGAGTCTCATAAGGACTTGCAACAATCTGTCAACTTTTCAAAAGTGATAAATAATCACATCAAAAGATATTCAATTTTAGACCAATCCTTTAGAGTTCAATCAGGAAGACTCTTAGGACCACAAAGTTCTACCAACCTATCATCATGCTCACATCATAATCACAATCAACATTCTCCAATCAAGGCGCTAGTCTCAATCCCGAGGTTCATTCATGCATTCTTTTACAAAGTAATATGTAGGGCTTGTGAAATAACTCATGTAAAAGCATTATCAAGTTTAATATGATCCTCAACATATTAAAATACATAGAATATATATAATTTACAAGAAAACATTTAGAGAAAACAAGAATAAAGGTCAACACTTTCATAATTTCTCAAGTACCATCGATAGGGGAATATAGGAGAATAATCCATTCTTTAGGTTAGCCTTACATATCTGAGAGTAGAAGGAATGATCAAAATTCAGTCAATCCTCGCGCTTGAATGCAAAATGCTCACTCTTTATCCCTCCTCTATTGTTCTCAAGGATCACTTAAACATGATCCATGGTAAAAATACTCTTAGGGTTTTATTTTGAGTTTTTAATTAAGTCCAAAATGTCCAAGGCTTTTGATTAAAAGGGGTTAGGAATAGTTAAAAATACATCTCTTAAAAGTTGTCGACAGGTTCCATGAGACCCTGTTATGGTTCATAGATCATTTTACGAGCCATAGACAGCCTCTTATAACCAAGGGTTCTAAAATTTAGGTTGCTAGAATTTTGCACGAAACCTCTTCTATGAGTTATAAAATATTCTAGGAGTCATCTACTAACTCATAACTCAAGATAGTGGATATTTGATATTCCAATTCACAAGACCAATCTATGGGTTATGGAATACTTTACAAGTCGTATACTCTCTTATATATATAGGTGTCAGACTGAGAAAATTTCACCAAGTCATCAAGGGTTTTACGAAACCTAATCTACGAGTGGTAGATTTCTCTACGGGTCATAGATAACCCTCGTAGATTCTCTTGATACAGTTTTCTCAGTTTTCTTTGTGCTTCTACTCTAGACTAGGTGTAAGGAATTAGGGGGTGTTACATTATCTCCCCCTTGGGATCATTCTTCTTTGAATGAAGAGTGAGGATTTAAGGGCATGAATAGAAATCAAGAGTCCTCTTCAATACTCAATCAATCAATCAAACTATCAACCAATCAACAATATAGGCAATCATTATTCAGATTCATGAAATGAACAAATCAATTCCAATTAAGAGTAGGACATTACCTTCAACATTTTTATCATTAGGCACCAATAGATACGGTTATCTAGCCTTCATATCCTATTCACCTTCCCATGAAGCCTCTTTAACAAATTGAGTTCTCCAAAAAACTTTGACATAATCAACCTCCTTTGTTCATAACATGTGAACTTGACAATCAAGGATTTGGATAGGAATCTCCTCATAGCTCAAGCTATCTTTCACCCAAATGCTTTCAGCAGGCACAACCAAGGGCAAATTCCCCAAACACTTCTTGACCATAGAAATGTGAAAGACCAAATGGATAGCTGCTAACTCTTACAATAGTTCTAATTCATAGGCCATATTGCCCACTCTCTTTATTATCTAATAAGGGTCAATATACCTTAGACTTAATTTCCCTTTTATTTCAAATATCATCACACCTTTTATAGGTGACACTTTCAAATATACCTAATCATTGATCTTAACTACAAGTCTCTTCTTCTAATATCAGTGTGGCACTTCTGACCAGTCTGAGCAATTCTCAATCTTTCTTGGATAATATTTACCTTCTCAATAGCCTAGTGTACTAATTCTATCCCAATCAACCCTACTTCAGCTACCTCAAACCACCCAATCGTTCATCTACATCTTATAATAGAGGGCCTCATAAGGAGCCACTTCGATGCTCGAATTAAAGTTATTATTGTCGGCAAACTCAATCAACGGCAAATGGTCAGCTCAATTACTTTTGAAATCAATAATGTAGGCCCTCAACATATCTTCCAAGGTCTGAATGATTTATTCTACTTGGACATTAGTTTGAGGGTGGAAAGAGTAGTATTAAGGTTCACCTTTGAACCTAAACCTTTCTGAAAGGACTTTCGAAATTGGCAGTGAACTAAGCCCCTCAATATGATATGATGGACAAAGAAACTCCATGCAATATAACAATTTACCCTATGTATAATCGAGCATAATCCTTTGCAGTGTTTGTCATCTTTACCACTAAGAAGTGTGCACATTTAGTCATACTATTAACAATTACCCAAATTGAATCATTCTATCTGCAGGACCTTGGTAAGCTTGTGATGAAGTTTATGTTAATCAACTCCACTTCCATTCTAGAATCTCAAAGGTTTGAGCTACTCTACAAGGCCTTTGATGCTCAACTTTAACTTGTTGGCAATTCAAGAACTTAGAGACAATCTATTTTCAGGGTATTAAGATTCAGTAGCATATGAAAGGTCTACTTCTATCATAACAGAAGTATACATTGGATCTTTTACAAGATGTAGGCATGCAAGATAATAAGGGTGCTCCAGCTCTAATGACTTCTACTATAGTTCTTACTGCCTCTTCCAAAGATAACCATATTGATGATCCATTTTATCTGTGAGATATTGATAAATTAAACTATCTTTGTTTTATTCAGCCAGATATTGCCTTTGCTATTAGCAAACTTTCCCAATTCATGCATCAACAAAATCAAGTACATAGAAAAGAAGTTAAGCAGTTGCTTCTCTATCTTCGTGAAACTTCCTAGTTTTGCATCAATATTACCAAGAATGAGATTTAAGATTACTTTTTTCTCTGATTCTGACTGGGCTGGCCATCCTAATGATTGCACCTCCACATTAGTCTATGTGCTTTTTGTAGATAGAATTCCTATTTCTTGTTCATCAAAGAAGCAATGATCTATTTCATGTGAAACGACCTAAAAAATGCTAAAATGTGCCTAAAAAATGCCCAGAATTGCAATTTCCATATATTTCAAAATCTGTGCATTACATTGAAAATTCCACTTTATATTATTGATTAGGGGGTCAAATCAAGTGGGGAATTGGTCTACGCCTAATTTTAAAGCAGACAATTCAGAATTTAAGTTTTCTGAGTTTGCAAAAAATAGTGGGCATTTGTGCCCTTGTGTTAATTTTGCTCAGATTTTGTGTTCCAGTCTAAGTCTTTTCGGTCTTAGGCCCAAGCTTTTCTATACGTTAAAATACCTATACATAGCCTTATTTCACCCTCATATCATCCAAGACATTCCCAAATACTCTCTCAAACACTTAGATAATACTTCATCTCCAAATTTCAAGTGCAAAACGCATCCGGATCTTACGGTTCTCATTCAAGCTTCAAGTTTCCATCTTCAATGTTCTACAAGGATTCTACAAAGTAAGGGTATGTGTGTTTTCATGCATTCATTTAACTGATGCTACCCAAGCTTTCTTTTACCTAAAATTGCATGATTTAGAGTTGATTTTCTCATGGGTCTTAGCTATTATGAATTTCACTGCACACTATGCTGTGGTTTCATGAAATTATAGGTTTTTAAGCATGTTTTGAGCTATGACTCTAACGTCTATTGCGAGATTTGATGAAGGGTTTGGATGCATATTTATTGAGGGTATTACCAAGTATTGAATCATGGTTTTACAATGAATTTTCTTGCATGATTTCACTCTTGAGTTGCATGATTTTACACTAGCATCACACACTTGGTAAGCATTCGATAAAATGTCTAGATTATGTATCTTCAAATGTTGAAGGCCTAATGCTTGGCATATGAGATGTATGACTCTATGAGGATGAAAGTATGTTGTATGTGCATTAGTTTCATAATAAGCTTCTGTAGTGTTATATGTTGACCATAACCTTGTCGAGGGTTGATACCTTGACCAGTTGATGGAGGGTGTGATGTTAATTAACCTTGTTAAAGGGTTGATACCTTGATCACTTTTATGGAGGGTGTTATATCCATTAACCTTATTGAAGGGTTGATACCTTGATCACTATGATGGAGGGTGTGATGTCCATTAACCTTGTTGAGGGGTTGATACCTTGACAACTATGATGGAGGGTGTGATGTCTATTAACCTTGTTGAGGGGTTGATACCTTGACTGCTTCGATGGAGGGTGTGATGTCCATTAACCTTGTTGAGGAGTTCATACCTTGACAACTATAATGGAGGGTGTGATATGCATTAACCATGTTGAGGGGTTGATAACTCAAACACTACCAAGGAGGTGTTAAGCATTGATTCGGTGCACTAGTTGATTGATCTATGATGATGGTCTCTTCTTACCTATGTATTATTTTCTATATAAGCATATTTTACTTCAAGCATCATTCATACATGTCATATTTCTAGTGTGCTATTAATTTCTTATGATTATGCATTTTGCTTATTTTGCCTATCTATTGTTGCATTGCATCCTACATACTTAGTATATTCAAAAGTACTAATGCATACTCTAGGCCTACATGATGTTACCATGCAGGGATCGGAGCACTATTTAGTCATCCTCCTCCTCCAAATGGGTAGTGGCATCTATTCAAGCTTGTTAGTAAGTCTTCCTCTCCAAGGATAATGTCTATGTTTTATGATATGTGTTAAAAGACTCTCTTTCTTTATTATATACTTTGAGTATGAGCATAAGCCTGGTTGCTTGTCTTGGCTCCCGCTTTTATCTATGTAGTAGAGGTGTTGTTAGACAAGTTATGTAGTTATGTTATGAGCCTTGACTATCTTTGTTTTATGTTTATGATATGAAAGATGTCCCTTAGCCCCATTATCCCTATTTACTATCTCTTGTTATTATTTTACTTATTTTCGCAAACAAGGATGTGTGATGATATGCTAAGAGGCTGGGTCTCTCGGGTTCCTAATTCTCCGGTCACGTCTAGGCCCTAGGCTTGGGTCATGACAAAGATGGTATGATAGCACTAGATTGTTACATCATCAGATTCCAACATACTGCATCAATTAGAGTCTTATTCATGATTATATTGTGCACCACAATTATAAGTAAGAGGATATGAGATGTTTTAGGAAATGTTCCCCTTCTTCTTGGTCAATGTCGTGCTATAGTGTTGAGGTAAGGTTATTCACCCCTAATCATTGTTCTTTGATATGCTAGATCATGCCTAATACAAGAAGAAGAAAAGCCCGCACTCCCGAGAAACCACTGGCCCCTCCCATTCCTTATCTGCATCAAGAATTCTGGGATGCTATCAGTTGACTAGCACAAGTCATGGCTAATCAAGTCACCCAAGTGGCACAATCCCCCCATTCTCCTACTTTGGCATCTAAAGTGAGAGACATTATGAGGATGAATCTGACAGAATTCTATGGGTCAAAGGTAGAAGAGGACACTCAAGAGTTTATTCATGAGGCTTACAAGGTGTTGGCTATCATGGGAGTTAGGTTGGAGGAAAAGGTGGAGTTGATGGCTTAACAACTCAAGGAGGTTGCTCAAATATGGTTTAATCAATGGAAGGAAGAGAAAGAGGTTGACAATGTAGTTTTATGGAAGGAGTTCACAGCGGCTTTTCTTAATCAATTCTTCACACTTGAGCTTAGGGAGGATAAAATTGTAGAATTCATAAATTTGAAACAAGGTTCAACGAGTGTGAGGGAATATACCCTGAAGTTCAACCAACTTTCAGAATATGCTCCTCAATTAGTGGCCGACCAAAGTTCTAGAATGAGTAAATTCTTGATAGGAGTAACCAACTTGGTCAGTGAGGAGTGTTGGTCTCCTCTGTAGATTTGTGACATGGATTTGTCCCACTTGATGACCTATGCCGAACAAATAGATGATGAAAAGTTGAGGAAGAGGAGAGGTAAGGAGGCTAGAGGGCCCTGGTGTAGGAAAGTTCCAAAGTCCCAAAGGTCGTGGTAGTGTTGTACCTTATGCTAAGTGCCCAAAATGTGGTAGATGCCGTGATGGCCCATGGTTGAATAAAATCAATGCTTGTTATGGTTATGCAAAGGAGGGTCACAACATAATATATTGCTATCAAAATCGCAACAAACATAGAGGCAGTGATGTTGATTAAGGGGATACTCCAAGACATAACCGATTTTATGCTCTTCCAAGAAGGCAAGGAGGTGGAGGTGCCCAATAATGCTATCAATATATTAAAGGCTTTTATTGATATTGTTGTGCATGTTTTGATGGTTCAGGGGGTTTCTATTCCTCTCATTGTTCCTTTTGTTGCTAGTAAGATTCAGGTGTGTCTCTAATGGTTATGTAAGTCTATTATTGTTAGAAAGGTCTAGGGCTTGCTCATGTTCTTATTGCATAGGGTCTTGTCTTGCAATTTTGGTTGAACATAGCTTGATGGGATGGAGGTCTTGATGTGGTTTGGCTAATTTCATATCACGCTTCCAATGAGTGTAGAACCCTTAAGGTTGTAATATGATGATTAAGATTGGTAAATTTAATTGGTCAACTACAATGGGTTAATCATTTCTCTAAGCTTGATCTTTGGAGCGGGATTTATCCCCAAGTGAGGATGAGGATAGGTGATATCCCTAAGTGTCTTTTTTGACTAGGAGTGAGCATTTTGAGTATGGTTGGAGTTGTTTGGTTGACTTATACATTGGCTATGATTATGGGTTTCTTTAATAGGGTCTTAAAACCCTACCTTGACATATTTGTGGTGGCCTCCAGTAGTAGAGCATTGATTTATTTAGAGCATGTGAATCATTTGGGGTAGTGTTGAAAGTCTTGGACATCGAGGTGTTTTTTAGTAAATATGATAAGGTGAATGGAATATAACAAGAAGGTAGTTATAACTCTTTAAAGATTATGATATGAGTGTGTATTATTTTCCCAAGTAAGGCTAATGTTATGTTCGATGCTCTAGGTAGCCAAGAATGTGTTGAGGATGGTGGCAAATAGGTAAATAGAGAGATCCATTGGTTGGCTAGATTGTTATTAGGTTGAAGTTGATGATCCCAAATTTTCTTTGGTTAAAGGGGGCCTATATTAAGCAAGGCCTTGATTCCACCTTATTAAAGTTGGAGATCTCAGGTGAAAGATGGTAGAGTGGAGGTTGTCTCCCAATCGGGAGATTGTGGTTCATGATACCTAGTGTACTATGTGTGATTAAGGTTGACCATCTGACTGGGGGTGGAAAGCTGTGCTGAGAGTGACCTGTGTACCCAAGCCTGCCTGAAAAGATTGCCAGAAGTTTGCTGTGAACTGGGCACCTATATCGAAGATAATAGATATGGGAACACCATGAAGACATACAATCTCCTTAATATATAATTTGGCATAGTCCTCAGCCGAATAGGTAGTCCGAACTGGGAGAAAGTGCGCTGATTTTGTCAATCTGTCAACAATAGTC
>JAOTQJ010106018.1:0-11300 GCA_025642045.1 Solanum sejunctum | reverse complement strand
CCCTCCAATGAATAAAAATATTTTTTTTTTTGAAAAAAAGTCAAATTTTGAATATTTACAAAACTCATTTTCCAGGAGTACATTTTCCTCCATACCAAACAAACCCTATACGTATTCTTAGAAGGTCAAACTCTTTAAGTATCTATAAGTATAACTATTTATTGAGTAATGTGGATACCCATATTTACCTAAATTTACCCATTGGGTAACTCATTTTACCCATTTAAAATATGACACTTAACTCATATTTGATCTATTTCTGTTTGACACATTTTTGACCGACTCATATCCGACCCGACCCACTCGTTTGCCACTATTACACCAACTAACTCCCTCAACCTAGACAAATAAAAAACCGAATGAATAGAACTCAATCCCGAGTGTAAATCCAATCTATAGGCTACATTCCTAAACCGCTCAACAATCTCATAAGGGGCTACATACCGAGAACTTAACTTGCCCCCTTTCCAAAATGCATCACACTTTTCCTAGGTGAGACCTTCACATACACCCAATCACTAATACGAGACTCAGGATCCCTCTTTCCAACATCCAATTAAAACCTTTGGTGACTTTGAACCATCTTCCACTTTTCCCTAACCAATTTAACTCTTTTCATAGCCTCCAACATTAAATCCGGTCCTATAAAAGTCATCTTATCTAACTCAAACCATCCCACCAAAGACCTATACCTTCTACCACACAAAACCCCAAGTGGTGCCATACCAACGCTAGCATGAAAGCTATTGTTGTAAATAAAATCATTAAGTGGTAGATGATTACCCTAATTAACCTTCAATTTCCAACACATAGGACCATGACATATCCTCCAAAGTTTAAATTGTCCTCTCAGCTTGCATAATGGATTGAGGATGAAAAGCATATGTACTTCCACTTCACCTTAGGGCTAAGGCCCCTTTGATATGATTTCAGAAAGTGACAAGTATGTTGGGTATCACAATCCAACGTAATAAAAGTAGGCATACCATCTAGTCAACCCACTCCAAATAATATAACTTGGCATTGTTTTCAATAGTGAGAGTAGTCTCAACCGATAAGAAGTGAGCCGACTTAGTCATCCGGTCAACATTACCCCAAATTAAATCAAATTGCTTTCGGGCCCAAGGCAAACCAACTACAAAATCCATGTTCGCCTCTTCCCACTTTTAATTAGAAATTTCAATATCTTAAGTCAAACCACAGGGTCTTTGGTGTTCTACCTTCACTTGTTGACAATTAGAGCATTCAGATATAAACTTGGCTATATCCATCTTCATACCATGCGACCAGTACACTTCTCTCAAACCCTAGTACCTCTTAGTAGATCGCGGGGGAATAGAATAACGAGAGTTATGGGTTTTACTCATGATCATATCCTTAAGACCATCAACGTCTGAAACACACAACTGATCTTGGTCCCAAATAATACCATCTCCCAATTGGGAGAAAACCTATATCTTATTGGCAGTCAACCACTTCAACACCACCAATGATGGGTATAAGTCTTACTTAGCCTTAACATTACCAACCACAAAAGATTCGGCCCTATTTTATAAACATAAATACCTCCATCATTAGAGCTAGCCAACCCAGCATCCAATTTAGCAAAATAATGAACATCTTTTGCCAACTCTTTCTTCCTTTCATCAACATGAGCCACACTTACCCTAGATAGCCTACTAAGAGCATCAATTATAGTATTTGCCTTGCCAGGATAATATTGTACCCTCATGACATATTCCTTAAGGAGTTCCAACCAACTTATTTTCCTTTTGAGTGAACTCATATTGCAAACCGTTATGGCCAATGAAAACATCAACATGCACCCCATATAAATAGTACCTCCAAATCTTCAAGACAAGCACCACCTCTTATAAGCTCAAGATCATGAGTTGGGTAATTATTCTGATGCACCTTTAATTACCTTGATGTATAAGCTATTGCCTTACCACGTCACATAAGTACACAACCGAACCCACACGAGAAACATCATAGCACACCACCAATCCATCTAAGACAACTAGTAAAGTCAAAATAGGAGCTGATATAAGCCGAACTTTCAAAGTCTGAAAAGTTTTCTCATATTCATCAGACCATACACACTTGGCCTTATTTTGAGTTAACTTGTTCAATGGAGATGTAAGATATGAGAAACCTTCAATGAACATTCCATCAAAACTAGCCAACCTAAGAAAACTTTGAATACCAGAAGGAGTAAGCTTGTCAAATAATGCCAACTCCCTTTTATCCTTGTCTATAGGATCAACTACATCATCATCCCTTCTTGGATTTCCTTATGAGCCCAAAGTGACTCTCCCTATCCGGTTGGGAGGAATGGAGAACGGAAATCTTATGACACATTCCATGGCACGATAAGGATCATGAAAAAGTGAAACACTTCCTAAAATACCTTGTAGTCTCCTACCCATAGAAGTGGCGCACTTCATATTCATGAATAAGACTCTACTTGATGTGACATGTTAGACTCTGAGGACCATTTATAAACCTAGTGCTCTGATACCATCTCTATCAGGACCTGGACCTGGGGTCTAAGAGTGACATGGCAAATGGGAACCAGAGAGTACCCAAACAAGCCTTAAAAAATCTATATCCACATTATTGATTTGGAAGCATATACAAATAGTAAGTATATAGTTCTAAGAGACGGGAACATAGGAGTCATGCTATGGGGATATCATAGGAAAAGGAATCAACATTGATTCACATAACGTGTAACACGTAAAGACTAAGGGGTAGGTAAGTATGACTCACTCTATGGGGTTATTTTGGGATGTAGAATATTTCACATTTCCACATCAAACATACATATATATCATAATTCTCATAATTAATTCATAATAGCCATATCGAATAGATAACCATAACCATAATCTCCAAATACAACAGATGGCACATATTCGTACAAGAGTCTACAAGATGTCTAACAATGTCTCTAATCATAAGATAGTATGGGGGCCAAGAAACTTCCTGGGCTTACCCTAAAAGTAAGTAAAATAGATAAAAGCACCATAAGTAGAAGGATGATGGGTTATCCTTGGAAGATATGACTCACCACAATAAGCAATTTTGAGATCCAAGCTAGACGTTATACAGTACATGATTATACTCCTCGATCCCTACATAACGAGATCATGTAGACACAAGTATGCATTAGTACATTTGAATGTACTAGATATACAGGGTGCAATGCATGTAACTTACTAAAACCTATATACGATGTTAGATGACAAGGGCACATAATATAGAAAATAGCAAGGAATGTAGTATAACAAGACGCTATAAAATTCATGATGCATGAAATGCAAATGATGCTCAGATATAGTGGGTATGTGACCTTAATCGACATGAGTAAGACCAAGCGAGCTATTATTTGGAATTCCAATAAGTACACCTCATTGGTAAAGAGGTGGTCTACATGCCAAAGTTAAATCATACTTCATCTTACAGGAACTCCCATGTCGTATAAAGCAATCTTCCTTACGGGCACTCCTATTTCAGATAGGATTTTCACATATATCATATCATATCACATTATGCTTCATGTTACAGGGACTCCCATTTCGTATGACACAACCTTCCTTACGGCCATTTCAATTTGGATAGGATTCTCATAACCTATGTTAGGCATATAGTTCAAGGAAAGAGTGAGAACCTTCAATCCATTGGTGCTAAGTCATCATCTCACAAGAATACTTATATTATACATATACATGCTTTCAAAAAACAAAGTAAGTCTTGTCAAATCGTTTCCATGCATTCTTAGACCTAAAGGCCAAACACCATTCATAATAGTTCATATTTAGGCTTAAATGCCAAATCATAATCATAACTCATAAGACTCATGCATAGGAATAGCTCATTGATACATACATAATAGTGCAAGCACCTATAGTGCTCAACGATCCATAATCATAGACATGTATGTGATCACGTTCTTGTCATAACCCATATCTTATAAAAATCATATCATAAAGCATAATTGGGCTTAACCCACTTCATAATTTTCATAAATATCTCATGTCCATGAATACATATGCCATGAATGATGTGAGGATAGCTATGGGTAATTAAGATTCAATCTAATCAACAATATAATATGAAATTCAAGTGAAAACACAATAAAATCCACATTTAAAACCATAAAATAATCACTCATGCATAAACAAGCCTTAAAAATGGACATGCATATCCGTAACCTCATAAATCCAATATAATTCATCATATAATAGTTTAAATCAGCTTAAAGTCATCAAATAAGTACTACCCATGCATTAATTTTTTAATATAATAAACAAGGAAATAGAAAACACAACTTTAAAGTGAGTAAAAATTCATGAAAAGTGCTAGAAAAGTTTTGGGTCTCTTTGGTTGAAAGGAACCGTAGTTCAAACCTACATACCTTAGTTAATTAAGGAATTCCAAGAAGAAATTTGAAGGAGATTGAATTTTCCTTAGTTACTAAGGTTGAATCCACAAGAATTCTTGAGAGGAGACTTGACAGAATTTGATTTTTGAAACTAAGTTTTTGTCTTGAATGATGGTTTTGAATTTGTGTAGGAGAGGTTCAGGAATGTAAAAGGGGGGGTTAAAGGTCTTAAAAAGTCTTGAGTATAGGTCAAAATATAAAAATTATCCCAATAAAAATGCCCCTTTAATTTTTCTCGGAACTCCTCACACGCTGCTTCACGGGTCGTGAAGCCCTTCAAGGTTGTGAAGCCTCCCCTCTAACCTAGGCAGATTTTATGAAAAAAGGCATAACTTCTTTGTCCGAACTCCAAATGAGGTAAAACCAGATGTGTTGGAAAGATAATTCATAGAGATTTAATTTGATAGATGATGAGACACCCAGTTCATTTTGTGCTAAGAGATATGCTAATTTAAAATTCACCCTTCTATCGGTACTTGTGAAAACTTAGCCGACGGAAATTCTTTGAACTTGGATTGATGTAGGAGACCCTTGATGGCCTTAAACAAAATAAATAAGATTGATTTGAAGGCTTTAAAATGAAGGTAGCTTGATCTTGGAGATTGCCATACTTAGAAAATTTTGAAGCCGAAAGTGAGCCACACGGAAAGGTCTCACGGGCAGTGTTTTGTCACACAGTTCGTGACACTGCCCATGGACCCTTCTTTAGACAAAATAAAAACTCTTATGTCAAGAGTGAAGCTATACTTAGAAAAACATTTCCACCTCAAAGGCTATTCGTTTGGCCATACGGCCTTTGTAACTTTACATGGTCCGTGTGAAGTTGTCGTGTCCCATTACTTAGCTCTAATCATTGGTTTTTCAAGATCAAGACCATCACACAGCCCTCTACATGGTTCGTGAAGTGTCATGTGGACTGTGTGTTTCCAAGTGTGATGTGCCTTAGCCCAAAACTCTACTCTAAGGCCACACACCCAAAATTAAGTTAAAGTATCATTTTACCGGAGGCCACACGGCTCATGTGACCTCACACTAGCTGTGTGGTCTACCTTGAGATGACACTTGATCCAAATTTTATCCAAAATAAAATTCTCAAGTTCTGACAAAGGCGTACAATATCTGGATCATTGTACTTGACCCCTCTAGCAAGTATCTAATTAAGAAGTCAATCTGTTCTATACTTCAGTCTATGCTAATTATTAATAGTTTCATAGGCATGCATTTGGAAAATCTTATTTGAGATAGATATGGGGATTGTTGTAGTATATATGGATATCAATTGTTGGTCCTGAGTCCTTGGTCGAGGAGCTGTAATATTCCAAGATTAGTTTCCCACACTGTGAGAGTAGGATAGCGTTAGTATTGTACAACTGATTTTTTAGCTGTTATTTTTGGATGCAAGTGATGGTATATATTTTATTGACATTTGGTTTCACATATTTTATGGTACGATCTCTTACATTACACTTTCACTATTGATTTTGACAAAGACTAATTTTAATCTTTTACTCTTTAAAATCATTTTTGACAAGAGTTATACCACCCTTACACCTTGATAACTGAATTTTGGAAATGTAGAGCCATTTAGGATATGCTCATTACTTGATTGATTAGCCGGGTAGATTGTTGAGCCTTTTCTTACCACTTACTAATTGATTAAGGATATTCTCAATCTTTTCTATACTAATGTGGTCTAATATGTAGCTCTAGTACTTGGATAGAGTACATCCTAAAGGATAAGCCCTAATTCGAGCACAGATAGGCTATATAGACTTTCCCCATCCCCTATGGACCCCTTTATCCATGTGACCCGTTGAATAGAATAAGGGAGCTAAAGGTCCTACCTTGCTATCTGAGGGATAGGCTAGATGTATATGCTTTGTTACATATCACAATTCTTATAGATAGCACTATGATTAAATATTCTTACCTTCATTTATGTGCATCGGCCATCACCAATATATTTACTTATTGATTGCATTTGTTGGTCATATGGGAGATTAGTTGGGTCATTTTTTTTTGTTGTATTTTTGGGCTCATTGGGTTCAATTATGTTATTGCTTGATTATATTCATGTGTTCTTGTATTATGTTGATAGTTGGTTATATGTATGGCTTAGACTTATCTCTATAATACTCCCTAGTTGGTAGAGTTAGATTGGTCCCTAGGCTATTGTAATGAATAGTAGTAACTCTATTAGTATCATTTTGGTTAGTTGGCTTCTGTAGAAAGATCTTATTATGATTAGGTTGTTAGGCTAGCATTCTCAAGTATGTTCCCTTGTTTCTATCTTTTGCTCATTTGGTCTATTTCTTTGTCTTTGTTTACATGTATTATAATATGTTATCCCTTGTTAGTTGTTTGTACTGTGTACCTTCATTTTTTACTTGTTATTTATACTTGTGTTATCCTTAAAACTAAGTCGATGTATGCCTACTGAGTATAATTTGTTTTGTACTCATACTAGACTTCTGTATCCTACATTTCAGAATATGAGTTCCCACTATTAACGAGCACCTGGTATGGAGAAAAATATGAGATCTAGAGATTTTGGTGAATTTCTGGCATTCGGAGCAGCCATTCTCTGATTGTTGTGGAGAAGACTAGTCTTCGTTTTGATTTTACAGACAATTTGTGTTGCTTTTATCTCTTATTTAGCATTGGAAACTCGATTACTGGCTAATACTAGGTCACAAAAAGTATTGTTATGTTTATTCAGCCCTACCTTTCAAATTTTTTCTCATTTCCTTATATTTCTTTTAATCTGTGATAGTTCGCTGTTGTCATGACCTGGACCCAGGGTCTAGCAGTGATATGGTCCCCAAATAAGACTCATAGCATCCATTCATACATCATCAATTTGGAAGCACACATGAAATAGTAAACACATAGTTCTAAACGATGGCAAAATAGGACTCACGCTACGGGGACATCAGAGGGATAGGTATTAACATGGATTCACAAAGCACATAGCACATAAGAACTAAGGGGCGGGTAAGTATGACTCACTATATAGGGGTAACTTGGGACTTATGATCTTTCATATTTCAGCATCAAACATACATACATATCATAATTAACCTATAATAGCCATATAAAATAGATAACCATAACCATAAGCTCCAAATACAACACATAGCACATATTTGTACAAGACGTACAACAATGCCTCTAATTATAAGATAGGACGGGGCCAGGACACTTCTCAGGCTCACCCTCAAAGTAAGTAAAATAAATAAAAGCACCATAGGTAGAAGCATGGTGGACTGTCCTTGGAAGATAGGACTCACCATATGCAACAAGTAAATCTTGAGATCCAACCTAGACGTTGTATGGTAGATGATTACACCCCCTCGGTCCCTACATGGTGATATTATATAGGCAAAAGTATGCATTAGTATGTTTGGATGTACTAAGTATATGGTATGCAATGCATATGACTTACCGAACCTGCATTCAATGTTAGACGGCAAGGGCACATAATATAAAAAGCGATATATATATAAAGAAGAGTAGTACAACAATATGCCATGATATCCATGATGCATGATTTTAAAGGTACTTTGTATATGAGGATGGGACCATAACCGACATGAGACCAAGTGTGCTATGACTTGGAAACCCCATTGTCTCCTCCACTATGATAAGAAGTGACCTACTTGCCAAAGGTAGAACCTTAACATTCTTTTCCCCCTTTTGGAATAAACATAATCCTATTTTTAGGCTCATAGTTCAAGGAAAGGAGTATGGAACCTTGGGAATAGTCCACGCCAACATCCAATCCATCAGTACTAGGTCATCATCCCACTAGAATACACATATATACATGCTTGTAAAAGAAGCATAAGACATCAAATTATTTACATGCATTCTTAGGCATAAAGGCCAAATCACATCCTTCATAATCATGAATAATAGGCTAAAAATCCAAAACATTCTTCATGTAATTCTTTCATGCATAGGGATAGCTCCTTTGGGGCACCTTCTTAAGAGATGAGTATGGACCCTTGGGGATAGCCCACTCCGACTCAAACCTCAATCAATGCTCCCATAAACATAGTGGTGCAAACACCCATAATTGCTCCTTGAGCCATAATCTTAAACATACATGTAATCACATTCTTGTCATAGCCAATATCATATCAAAATCATTTCATAAAGTATAATTGGGCTTAACCCACTTCATAATTTTCATAAAATCTCATGAACATGAGTGCATATTCTATGATTGATGTGAGAATGGCATGGATAATTGAGATTCAATCTAAAATTAATAATATAATATGAAATTCAAGTGAAATCATAACTAAATCCACATTTAAATCTTAATATGAGTTACCCATACATAAAAATCAAGCTTAAAAAGGGACATGCACATTCCTATCTTCATAAATCCAATGTAAATAATCATAATAGGGCCTAAAGTAACTTAAAATCATAAATAAAGTACAGCCCACACATCAATTGAATTTAAATAATCATAATAATGAAAATCCATATTTAAAGTAAGCTTATATTCATGAAAATTGCTTGAAAAGATTTGGGTCTCTTTGGTTGAAAGGAACCAAAGATTAAACCCACATACTTTGAACCAATGAAGATGTTTCAAGAGAAATTTGAAGAAGAATTGAGTTTGCCTTAATCCCCAAGCTTGAATTCTACAAGAGTTCTTGATAGGAGACTCTAGAGTGGCTTGAGAGAATTAGTCTTGAATGAGGGTTTAGAATTAGTGCAGGAGAAGTTTAGGAATGTAAAGGGGTTTTAAAGGTCTTAAAAAGCCTTGTGATGGGCCAAAATATCAAAAATACCTTAATAAAATGAGCCCTTAAATTTTAAATGGGACTTCTCACAGCCAGCTTCACTGGTCGTGAAGCTCTCCACGGTCCGTGAAGGCTCTCGTCTAAACTAGACAAATTTTATGAAAAAGGCATAACATCTTCATCCAAACTCTAAATGAAGTAAAACTGAATGCATTGGAAAGATAATTCAAATATATTTAATTTGATAGGTCATGGGCCACCCAGTTCGTTTTGTGCTAAGAGATATGCCCATTTCAATTTGACCCATCTGTTGTACTTATGAAAAATATAGCCGACGAAAATCCTTTGAACTTGGCTTGGTGTAGGAGACTTATGATGGCCTTAAACAAATTAAATAAGCTTGAATTGAAGGCCTTAAAGTGAACCTAGCTTGACCTCAAAGATTCCCATACTTAGAAAATTTTTGATGAAAAGTTAGCCATACGGAAGGGCCACACGTCCCGTGAACCATCACATAGCCCGTGAAGGTATCCGTGTGACTACACTTGGCTCCCAAAGCTGGTGTTTCAATATCAAAGGCATGACATGGCCATCCACATGGTCCGTGAAGTATCACACGGGCCGTGTAGGGTCCAAGTGTGATGTCCTTTATCTGAAACTCCACGCGAAGACCACACACTCAAAATTAAGGCCAAGAATGACATCACAGGAGGCCACATGGACCGTGTGGCCTCACACAGACCATGTGACCTCACATGGAGCATGAAGTCTCCCTTGAGGTAACATTTGTTCAAATTTTTGCCGAAAATGAAAATCTCAAGCTCCGATGAAGTCGGACAAAGTCCAGGTCATTACAACTATCGATCGTCTCAAGCCATGGGATAGGCTTACCAAATGGTGAGAGATTAGTAGGTACCATCATGACTAAGGTTTTGAGGGTCATGACAATACACAAAATTAAATTAGGGTTACAAGTTCTTTTTTTTTGGGGGGGGGGGGGGGGGGGGGGGGAGGGGGATAGGAAAATAGACTTTAGGAATTTAAATTACAGTTCCTAGAATTGATATTAAACAAAATGCTAGTTAAAAATAAACAAGGAAGTGAGAGCACATAAATATGAAATACTAAAATATACAGTATTAAGGAGAATTTAATTAGTTAAGTTGGTTGAGTACCTAAATTTTTATCTTGTTTGTAAGAGTTTGATTCCCCATTTTATCATCTCATTGAGTGTTTTCCTTTAAATATTAAAAAATGATATTAAAATAAGTCATACAAAAATGAAAATCAAATAATAAATATTCAGAGAAGAAACAGACGGTGTTACCCCATTTTACTGATATTTAAATAATTTCATCCATGTTTTGAGACATCTTCATCTTCTTTCCTTTTTGTGACAAATTTATGACAAATATTCCACTCAGATATTTATGTTTTAATCCAAACGTTATAATAAATTAATAAAGGAGAGAAAAGAAAGTGAAAAGGGAGTTTGAAAATGATAGAAAAATATGCCAATTCACGTATGAAATGATTAGGACTTGAATGCTATTAAGGTTTATATGAAAGAGATAAAGAGGGGATTTGGGAGCTTTCAAAGAAAGTAGAATAATTAGGGATTAAAAAATAATTGTGAAAGTTAAATAAATAATGAAGGAGAGAAGTGTGGGCTCTGAAATAAGGGTCAAGAATCAAGGGCGTAGCAACTACAAGAAAGCCTAAGCTAAGGCTTAGCCTTTGATTGCAGGAGTGCTAACGCGCGACCTTATGTTTTTTTCCACTTGCTCTGCAGTACGAGCCTCATACAGAGCCGCGCTCCTTGAATATGATGAGAAGAAGAGGGGCCACCATCTTTTCCGCACCAATCCTTATTTACTACTACATCTTTTTTGGGGTGTATAGCTCAGTTTGTAGAGCACTAATTGTCACATCCCAACCTAGGGTCATGACCAGTGTCCGATAGGGACATCTAGACACATGCTAACCTTAAATTCCTAATGAAACCGACCTGGAAACCTACCGAAATTTCGGCAGAGTTTTCTCTGTTTTATTAACTAACTGCACCTGCAAAGAAAATCCAGCAGCAACCCAGA
>JAOTQJ010106007.1:0-11301 GCA_025642045.1 Solanum sejunctum | reverse complement strand
CTTCAAGATCATTGGTCTCAGGGTAAGTAGGTGAGTGATCCGTGGAAGGGTTTGACGGTAACCGTTGGCTAAGAGCCTAAAGCCAACAAGCAATAGTTCCAGTTAGGGGCCACAAACCAAAGGAGAGAAAGTAGACGTATCTGCAAAAAATAAGCTCAAGGAATGAACTTGCAGGCCTTACCTTATACCTTACCTCAACGAATTCCACTCTTTGATTAGGAGGTTAGAGTTGTGAGACCACAATCCACAAACTGACGCATTGGACTCACCCTTTACTTGGGAATAAAGCCTTTCCCAAGGGAAAACCTAATAAGACTCATCTTCTAAAGCATTGAATAAATAAAGAGAGTTCGTCAAGTCCTCTAGTCTAGGGTATTCAAAATAAAGGCAGGATTCTCTCGTCTTTTATTTCATTTTTTTCTGAGAGAGATGTCGTCTGTACTCCCACATTCTTGAAAAAACCTCTATGCACCTTGACTTTTTGCTTTTCGTTCTTTCAGATGCAGCTGTTTAGCTATATTCATCTCTTTTTCTTAGTCCCCAACATCATGATATTCCCCTTTAGGACGAAGCATCTTGATGTAGGGTGACTGACGATGCAGTGATCTTTACAAGGCTTCCCCCTTGTAAATATTCCCACGGAGTAGGTACAAGGCATCATGTGGGATCTATGATCGACTACAGACTGACTTTAAGGGTCAAAGAACTCACTAACTTCCTCTTTGGAAGACATACTTTCTAGCTTCTCTTGTTTTGAGATACGATTGCTGGTTGACATCTCTTCTAATTCATCGATACGAGAAGTAAATTATTGTGTGAATGATACCCTACTTGGTCCCCTCTCGCGACATGGTGGAGGTTCTATAGCATGTGATGAGCATCCTTGACTTTAAAAGGAATTAGGATGACCATCTGTTATTGATTGAGTTTGCGTATAACAATAATTATCATGCAAGTATCCAAATAGCCCCTTATGAAGCTTTGTATCGGAGAAGATGTAGATCACCGATTGGGTGGTTTGTGGTTGGCGAAAATGAATTGATTAGACCTAATCTTCTCCACCAGTCCATGAAGAAGTTAAAGGTTATTAGAGAAAGGTTGAAGGCCACACAAAGTTACCAAAAATTCTATATTGATGTGAGGAGAAGGGACTTGGAATTTGAGGTAGATGATTGGGTGTACTTGAAGGTGTCGCCTATGAAGGGCGTTATGAGGTTCGAAAATAAAGTAAATTTCACACTATATTAGACCCTATTAGATTGTGAAGAGGATTGGGAAGGTCGTTTATAAGTTAGACTTGCCTTACGAGCTAGACGGGATCTACCCAATATTTCATGTTTCGATACTGAACAGATCCTGCTTTGGCAATCACTTTTAAGAGTACTGGAGCAAAAGATAGCCTATCCTATAAGGAGATTCCAGTCTAAATCCTTGATCGACAAGTTTATAATCTAAGGAACAAAGAGATAGCCTCTATCAAAGTTCTATGGAGGAACCAGTTTGTTGAGGAAGCCACATGGGAAGCTGAGGAAGGATGGAAATTAAATACCCGCACCTATTCATGCCAAATGATGATGATGTCGAAAGTAATGTCCCTATCCTTAACAAACTCAAAGTTTTCATTCTCGAGTTGATGTGTTAATTCTATTCTTGAGTCTAAGATAGAGATATAGAAAGTGATGGATAATTTGAGAGTTCGAGAGTTCTCGAGTGAGGAGTGAGATGAGCTTTGAGTCTACTCGTGCTTTAGTTTACCTTTATTCAGCATTTAAGGATGAATGATCCCAAGGGTAAGATAATATAACCCCCACTAAATTTTCAAAATGCCCATAAAACGTAATCGTGCACATAATGCGTCTTCACAAGCTCCGATAGAAAAATTCGAGATCGGTTTTGCGATCAATTCAACAAATTAAATGGGAAAGTGTCCGCAACCCGATATTAGAGCAACAGGGTTAGAAAATAATTTTTTTTAATTTTACCTGACACAGTGGTGATGCTCGCCAGAGCCGCGAAGCGCCCTTGGCGCAGATCAACACTTTTGTTTTTTTAAATTTTAGATGGAAAATTGAAAGAAATGAAATTTCACGAAGAAACACGTGTTCGCGCCCCTGGCGCGATGCGAACATGTTGTTACTAGATGTGAAATTTTCTTTTAATTACGGGAAGAGCCTTCTAGGCATTCTCCACCTTATCCTAAGTCCCAAAACATATTTAAAGTTCTTTTTTTTTAAGAAGGATTCAGAACCCATTATTTTCTAGTGTAAAGAGTGTATTCCTGAGAGAGAGGAAGAAGAGAGGGCTTGAAGGTTCAGAATTGAGGGTCAAGTTCTTGAAGAACATTAAGATAATCTTCATTCCAGGTATGTAAAAGGCTACCCAAAACATGAGATTTTTATTCCATGTACCCCATTGAGTGTGTTAGATTTGCAGTTGAAAGTGATGAGTCTTGTCTTTAAAATTCCTGAATGCTTTACTGAGAACTATTTCTATATTACATATATTTTCTTAACTTGATGATCATTATAACTTGAATTAATGGTTTAAGTGACTTATTTGTATGATTATATATATACCCTGCATGATTTCCTTACTAAAAACTTCAAGAATGAACTTAGGTGTGATGTCTAGAGCCTTGACTATTTGGATGTGTTGTTTGTTATGGTCTGGGTCCTAAGATAAATGAATCGATGCTTGATGTTGATGAAGTTAGTGTCCTTAGAGTCTATAAGAGGTTGAATTTAATCTTGAAAAAATTATCCTACTCCTTGAGTTGATGGATGATGAGACGAGTTGAGGTTTCTTGCCCAAAGAGGCTAAGTGATGGAAATTTTTGATTGATTGAGAGTTTATGAGCATGTCGAGTCATAGGAGTATTGAGTACCGAAATGGATAAGAGTGAGTCCAACTCACACTCATTAACTACATGGCTAGTATAGGAGAGGATTCGACTGTGATAGCGGATGTTTCCTCAGTCCCAAAAGAGGACTTGATAGATTTATAGATCTACCAATAGACTCGTCTGCTACCCCGGTAAGGTATTGGACGAATGTGGTAATAACATCTCTTCGTTGTATCATCACTGGCTCATAGGTAATGGTTGTTAGTTAGAGAAACTTTGAGATTAGTCCATATTGATAGTACTCTAATGTTGATGTGATGGTATGAGTCTGGATTGATGTTGATGTGATACTGTCCTACTCCTTATTCTGAGCGGAGATTAAATAACGGATGAGCTAATGTCATTTCATATTATCTTATCTATATTGTTTACTTTTAGCCTATATTATCTATATCATTTCATGATGCAGTTTCAAGAGATAGAGGACTTCAGCATGCGAATCGTTGAGGTTCAGAGTTCTCCGATTCCAGAGAGTGGTGAGTTTTCCTCTGCATTTGGAGGATGATTCTTTCTTTCTTAATACTTTGAGTTATTATGAGTTTGTGGTTGCCATGGACTATCATGGTACCACTTTGAATAAGATCTCTATTCTAACGACGGTTTCCTATACTTTAGAAATAGAGGCTTCATATATGTAGAGAGATGATGGGTTGATTTTGGGGTTCTTTCCCCCTTTTTTGTTTCATTGACTATCCTTATTTCTATTTTATGTGATGGACGGAAATGACTAGTCTTGTGGCTTATGACCTTTATTTTCTAACATCGATATGATAAGGTAGAGTAACCCACTGATAGTTATTTATCATTTATCTAATGTCTTCCACTAATCGATCGATTGAACGAATGTAATGAGGCTAGGTGATTTGCTTGGGCACTAGCAATAGTCTCTGAGTGCCATTTACGTCTATGGTATCCTCTCGGGGCGTGACAACGTTAGTACATCAAATATATTGGTATGTAGAATGGCTCATGAAAATAAGGCTCAACTCACTCATGCTCGACTCAGTCCATACAGGTTTAAAATGAATCACGCTTTTAAAATAAACGTCGTAAAATAAACTCAGTTTGATATTATCATGCTCAATCAAGGTTGCTTAGGAGTTTCTCTTAACTGTTATCCTATCCCATCACCTTTAGTTTGGTGATGCACAATGAAGGTGACGTTGTTGCCATACCCGTCCTAAACTTTCCACGGTATGGGATGATCAACTCTTTCTTGGATCCATAGTAAATATCCATTTTTGGGACAAGAGTCGCTAGAACCGGCTGTACGACTATCCTACACTGGCAAGTAGTTTTGTGGGTTAAAGTAGATATTTACTCGCTCCCAGCTTGGTGCTTGATACTCCTCCCTAGAATAAAACATACTCAACTCATCAATCAACTCAATCCTCAATGCTCAGTCAATCAATTAGATGTCAACGTCATTAGGTTACCTCATCTCAACTCATCTTAGTTCCTCATCAACTCACTTAATCAATGCAGATAATCAAACTCAACTCAGACTCATACAATCATTTAGACTTATTCAAATTTACTCATCATGAAATACAAGTAAGTTTCATGATAGTGTAAATGATTATGTTCAATATATTTCACAAGCTCTATGATGCTCAATTATCTCAACTCATCAATTAAACATCAACTCAAACCTCAACTCAATCATGCATACAATTTCATAGAATTATGCAATTTAGGGATTATTTATCAAGTATAACTTTGCCTCAATATCATATCAATAAATATGCAATGTAAGTAAGTACCTCATACATGATCAAGAAAATTCATAATAAATGCAAGAATGTCAGTATAAAGATAATAGAAATTTCCCAAAACCTTGACTCTTTTTCCCAATCTTGATTCAAATATATGAAGGGGGCATGTGAACGAATGTAGTTCCATACTTTACTAAGTCTTATATATCTAGGTATATAAAAAAAATCAAACTCCAATCGATCTTCGTGCTAGAATCAAGAACCCTTGCCCTTCTCCTTCCTCTAGTGTTCTCAAGGAACCCTTATGGTGAGGAATGGTAAATAATACACCTAGAGTTATGTTTTAAGGCTTTATTCAAGCCTGAAATGACCAAGGATATAATTACATAGGAATTGGAATGGACAAAATGCATCTCTTAAAACCTGTCACTTGAGTCTACGAGACCCCATCTACGGGCGTAGACTATTCTACGAGACGTAGATGACCTCTCGTAAACTAGGGATCCTAAAATTTGAGTTACTAAAATTTGTCACGAAACCTCCTCAACAAGTCATAAACTATTCTACGAGTTATCTACTAACTCATAATTCAAGATACTGAAAAGCTTATATTTGGACCATCAATCCATGAAATAAATCTACGAGTCATGGAATACTTTATGGGTCGTATACCATCTTGTATATAAGACTCAAACTTAGAAAATTTTACCAAGTCATCTGGGTAGTTTTATGAGACCTACTCTACGAGTTATAGAACTATCTATAAGTCATACTTGATCCTCGTAAACCTTCTTCTAGAGCTTTTCTAAGTCTTAACTCAGCATTCTCTTTACATCTACTCCAAATTAGGTAAAAGGAATTAGAGGGTGTTACATTATCTCCCCCATGAGATTATTCATCCTCGACTTATGAGAAATCTAGGGATTTAGGTCAAGGCACAAATCTCCCTATGGACTCTAATAATCAACCAGCTCTCATCTCACCTGTGAAATGAATAAATCAAGAAATTCAGCAAGTAAAACAATCAAATAGTCAATACATCATGTCAATCCTTACTTGGACTCTAGAACGCTATCGTCTATCATAGTAAGAATTAAAGAAGAACTCAAGGAATAGGAATTTAAGAATTTAAAGAGAATTCATTACTATCATCTCTCTCATCATCAGCAGGATGGAATAAATGAGGGTATTTGACCTTCATATCCTTCTTCACCTCCCAAGTTGCTTCTTCTAAGAATTGGTACCTCCACAATACTTTTACATATGCAATCGCTTTGGTTCTTAACTTGAGAACCTGAAAATCAAGGATTTCTATAGGAATCTCCTCATAACTCAGACTGTCTTTTACTCCAATACTCTTGACAGGCACTACCAACTGTGGATCTTCCAAACACTTCTTAAGCATGGAAACATGGAAGACTGAGTGGATGGCTACTAACTCTGATGGTAGCTCTAACTTATACACCATATTGCCCACTCTTTTTTGATTTGATAAGGTCCAATGTACCATGGACTCATCTTTCCTTTCTTTTCAAACCTCATCACTTCTTTCACGAACAACACTTTCAAATACACCCAATCATTGACTTCAAACTCTAAGTCTTTTCTTCTAACATCTATATAGGATTTCTTTTGACTCTGTGTAGTCCTCAACCTTTCACGAATGATCTTTATCTTCTCCATAACTTAGTGAACCAAGTCTAGTTCAATCAGCTCTGCTTCACCTACCTCAAACCATCCAATCAGCGACCTACACATCCTCCCATAAAGTGCCTCAGATGGGGCCATTTGAATGCTCGAATAGAAGCTTTTGTTGTAAGCAAACTCTATCAAAGGCAAGTAGTAATCCCAATTATCTTTGAAGTCAATAGTGCAGAATCTCAACATATCCTGTAATATCTGAATAGTATGCTCTACTTCGCCATCTGTCTGCAGATGAAAAGCAGTTCTAAGGTGCACCTTCGTACCCATACCCTTGTAAAAGTATCTCCAAAATTAGACGATGAATTAAGCTCCTCTATCTGAGATAATAGACAAAGGGACTCGATGTAGTCTAACAATCTCACGTATGTATAGCCGAGCGTAATCCTCTATGGTGTCAATCGTCTTGACTGCTAAGATGTGTGCAGATTTTGTCATCCTATCCACTATCACCAAAATTAAATCATGTGGTCTACAAGTCCTCGGTAAGCCTGTGACAATGTCTATGTTAATCATTTCCCATTTCCACTCTGAAATCTCAAAGTTCTGAGTTACTCCACGTGGCCTTTGGTGCTCAACTTTAACTTGCTGGCAATTCGGACACTTGAAAACGAACTCAACAATGTCTTTTTTCATCTACTCCACCAGTGGACTTCTCTCAAGTCATGGTACATCTTGGTAGGCCCTAGGTGGATGGAATATCTAGAACTGTGGGCCTCTACCATGATCCTCCCTCGAACATAATCAACATATGGAACACATAGTCTGCTTTGATACCTCAATACACTATTTCCTATTTTGGTAAAAGCCATTATCTTCTGCTTATGTACATCCTCCTTTAACTATAATAAGATAGGATCATGATCTTGTTTCTCCTTCACCTCTACTATTAGAGATGATACAGACCCATTATGCACAAGAAATCCTCCTTCGACTGATTCATCTAACTGAACCCTCAATCAGGCTATTCTATAAACCTCCTTGGCTAACTCTCTCTTATCCTCCTCCATATGGGCGGTGCTTCCCATGGACAGCCTACTAAGAGCATCAACAACCACATTAACTTTACCTGGATGGTAGAGGATCCTCATGTTGTATTCTTTGAGCAACTCAAGCCATCTCCTCTACCTCAAATTAAGATTTTGCTAGGTGAAGATATATTGTAGGCTCTTGTGGTCTGTGAATTCATCAACATATGCTCCATATAAATAGTGGCACCATTGTTTCAAAGGAAATAACTACTGCTGCTAACTCCAAGTCATGAGTGGAGTAATTCTTCTCATGTACCTTAAGCTGTCTAAAAGCGTAGGAAACAACCTTTCCTCTTTGCAGCAATACATATCCCATAACTCTCGAAGCATCATAGTTGATAACAAATCCATTCATCCTATCAAGTAAGGTCAACACTAGTATGGTAGTTAATCTCATCTTTAGCTCTTGGAAACTTCTCTCACACTCATCAGACTATTGAAACTTGACTTTCTTTTGAGTTATTCTAGTCAACAATATGGATAGAGAAGAAAATCCATCAACAAAACTCTGGTAATAGCCAGCCAATCCCAGAAAACTCCTTATCTCGATTGGTGAGGTTGGCCTTCACTAGCTCTTAATTGCCTTGATCTTTTGAGTATCCACTCTAATTCCATCTCCAGAAACGACATGAACCAAGAAACCCATAGATTTAAGCCAAAACTCACACTTAGAAAATATTGCATGTAACTCATTAACTATGAGCATCTGCAACGTGATTCTGAGGTGATTGGCATGCTCCTCCTTATCTCTAGAATATGCTAGAATATCATCGATGAACAATATCACGAATATGTCAAGATACTCTCTGAATACTCTGTTCACCAGGTACATAAAGGCTACAGGTTCATCTGTCAACCCAAATAACATAACCAAGAATTCAAAGTGACCATATCGAGTTTGAAAAGCCATTTTTGGGATGTCACATTCTCCCATTTCAATTAGTGATAGGCTGATCTAAGGTCTATCTTAGATAACATAGTGGCACCCTGAAGTTGGTCAAACATGTTATCAATCCTCGGAAGAGGATACTTATTCTTGACTATCACCTTATTTAGCTGGCGATAGTCAATACACATCCTCTGGGAACTATCTTTCTTTTGCAGGAACATAACCAGAATGCCTCATAGAGAGACTCGGCCTTATGAATCCCTTTTCTAGCAAATCCTTCAACTGCTCCTTCAACTCTTTCAACTCTATAGGGGCCTTCCTATAAGGTGGAAAGGAAATAGGCTGGGTGTTAGGAAGTACATTAATTTTTGAAGTCGATCTCCCTATCAGGTAGGACTCAGGGCAGATCCTCAAGAAATATATCAAGAAACTCGCTTACGATTGGGACGAACTCAAGAATAGGAGGGTCAACTTTAACAGACTTGACTCGCACGAGGTGATAGATACATCCCTTAGAGATAAGTCTTTGGGCCTTGGGGTAAGAAGTAAATTTACCCTTTAGCACAATAGAATCTTTTTTCCACTTAATGAAAGACTCATTCGGAAACTAAAATTTGACAACTTGAGTTCTACAATCAACAGAGACATAACAGATGTGAAGCCAATCCATACCAAGGATTACATTGAATTTAACCATCTTTGACTCCATCAAATCAGCAAAAGTATCCTTATGATGGATACCACACAATCTCTATAGATTCACTTGGCTCAAATGGACTTACCAATAGGAGTAGAAATAGAAAATAGCTCATGCAAACACTCAGGAAGGATCTCAAATCTATCAGCCACATATGGCATCACAAAAGAACAAGTTGCACCCGAATCAAGTAAAGCATAGCAAGGAAAGGTAAACACTTGAAACATCCCCTTTATAATATCTAGTATAACATCTTGGTCCTATCGATTACCCATTGATACAGATGGTTTGTCCCACTGCCTACCCCTGGTGTAACACCTCTTTGGTTACCCCTCGCCGGTGGTGGTGTGGTAGAGGACTAGGCCTTATCGCCCCATATCGAACACTCCTTCTGAAAATGTCCTAGATGGCCATACTTGTAGCAATCATTCTCTCCATCTCTATATTCTCCCAAATGCATACTGCCACATTTACCATAAGGTGGCTTTCCTTTAGAGCTAAAAGTCACACCGGCTTAAATTGTGCACCTTGTGCCCTAAAGTTTGGCTGACCTTGGGACTTGTTATTATACTATGGCATAGGGTTGGTGCACTAGTTGAATATGGTGCATAGCTAGAGGACCTCTTTTGGAAGTATGATTTATCTCCCGTACTCTGCTTGATCTAATAGGGCTTAGGCCCTGCCTACTTGGCCTTCTTATTCAGATGCTCCTCTCTGTCCTTCTTCCTATCCTTTTTAGTTTATTGGGCATAAACCATCATTATGGAAATATCTATACCTAGGATCAACAATGCCTTATTGCGTTCCTTCGTTACATGTCTACTCAACCATATATGAATTTTCTCATCCTAGCTCACATATCTAAGACCATCTTTGGGGCATACCTAGATAATTATATGAATTTCAGGTTGTACTCCTTAAAAGTTAGCCCATCCTGTTTCATATTCAAAAACTCCTCAACTTTCACCTCTCTCAACTCTTGAGGAAAGAATTGATCGAGGAAGGCACTCTCAAACTCATCCCAAGTAGCGGGCTCAGTATCCTCACCTCGACTGTTTTTCCATTGATTATACCAAATATTAGCCATATCCTTGAGCTGATAGGCATCAAGCTCCACTCCTTCAGTCTTGGTTGCATGCATAGTTTTCAACACCTTCCACATCTCATCAATGAAGTTCTCAGTGAAGACCAGTGGGTTAATCCTCAAAAGTCTCTCAGTCTGGTGGTAGTAGTTGGCTCTTGAGAGCTAGAACTAGGAGTCTACAAGCCCTGAATCTCTCTCTGGACAGCTACTAATTATGTGAGAATAGTGATAGCTCCTTTAAAATTAGCCTCTGTAATGGGAGTAAGTGGAGCGATAGGTGTCACAGGAACACCATCGGTTTTGCCGGTCAACCTCGGCCTCTCATTTCTATCTGAGGAGGCACCTTTAGAGTAGGGTTCTCAACATTGTTAGTTAGAGCATTCCTTTGGGTCACAATTCATTTAGGATGCATGCTCTGCAAGCGTGTAATTCAAGAGTTAGAAGAGAGTTTTCTAGAGTCTTAACTCTATTGCACAAACTCAGAATATAAGAAAGTGTAATAGTTTCTAATGTCCTACAAGATCCTCCTTATGAAGTTTTGTGCACAAAACACCCATAAACAAGTCTCTATTTGACACAACTTCATAAACTATCTCAGAATCTTAAACTCTGTGCGCTGATACCAAGTTTATCACACCCCAGAAGGGTACTCTTGGCGTGGCTAGCACCTAAAGAACTATTGTTCATTTCCTAAGAGAACCACCTGGCCTGACCGTCACATCAACTCGACAGCAAACAATAATAATAAAATCGATATACATCATCAAGACAAGCATAATTCTACTGACTCTTACCCAATGAATAAGTTTGGAAATACAAGATACTCAATAAAATCCTCTACTTAGTGTCTATGAAGCCTCTATTCAACAATCGGGATAGTGCTATGACAGGCCATAAATACCCTAAATCTAAGAAATAAAGTACGCAATGGAAGTAAAAGATTAAAAAAGGCTCCTCCAAAAATACAAAGAGGGCCCACTAACTCTGGAATACACTAATCTAGACTTCAATGGTCTATGGGCTGAAGCCCTCTATAACTTATATCTGTATCATAAAATGATGTAGGTCCAAATGGACTTCAGTACGTGGAATATACTAGTATGTAAAATAGCTCAAGAAAATAAGTCTCAACTCACCCATATCGACTCAACAACTCATACTCGACTTAGTATATGCAGGTTTAAAGAAAATCATGCTTTTAAATTATAATCAATAAAATAAACATAGTTTGAAATTATCATGCTCAATCGAGGTTGCTTAGGAGTTTCTCTTAACCGACATC
>JAOTQJ010105996.1:0-11301 GCA_025642045.1 Solanum sejunctum | reverse complement strand
AGGGCACTTGCATTGCATTGTTAGTACTAAACTTGTTCAGTGAATGTGGACTATTGAGAATACCTTGCTTGCCATAGGTTTGTTGTCACAAGCACCAATTTACATTGGTGTTCTAAATAGCTATTTAATCTTGTTTTGAAAAGTTGGTGTGGGTATTTGAGTTTGAGACTAATGTGAAGTATGTCATTGAGTTGAGGTCTGTGTGTTCCTGTATTGTCTATATAGATTGTGTCCGTCACTTTGGGACAGGCAACAATTTTAAATTGAGGTTGTTGATATGCTACCAAATACAACACATTTGATGCTTAAAACTTGGAATTGATATGTTCTAAAGCTGATGTTAGTGGGTTTTATATGTTTTTGTGTTTATATTTGCAGGATTACAGGTTGGCCATTATCTTTGAGAAAGTTACAGAAGTTGCTACAGTTTTGCTATAATACGAGACCCTCTACGGGTCGTAGACCATTCTATTGGCCGTAGGTAGGTTTCGTATATATTTCTAGTGAGTGGCTTATTTATGATGTTCATTTTATGAACATGTAGACGAGTTTTAGAAGAGTTTACGAGTCATAAAAGAGGATTCGTGCCCTGATGATCAGAGAGTAGACTTGCAGGAATGTCATCAGATGAAAACCCTTTTATGGGTCATAAACTACATTACGAGTTATAGAGGGTTATTGTGGAGTTGAAGTCCAAAATTCCAACAGTTGATTACGATACCTCAATTACGGGCAATAAACGTCAATATGGGTCGTAAAGAGATTTCATATAGATTGTCGACTAGTTCCTATTTTGTTTAGGATTATAATTTAATTATTATAAATAGATCTTTAAGGTCATATTTTAGAAGTTTTTCATCTAGTACTAAGAGAACTCAATACTTTGAGAGAGAAAATTATAAGCGAGACATTGAGAACACTTGTGGTTGAATTTGATCTTAAAGCTTGTTATTCTTGCTGACATTGGATTGCTTGTTCTTAAAGTTATTGTGTAAGTGTTTAATTAAATCTTCTTAGTTCATAATTTCTGTATCTACATATAGCATGATTTGCTAAATCTACAACTAGGGTTATGGGAACCATGAAGAATTAACAAAGTAAACCTGGATAATTCCCAATTCCAGGATCATATATATGTATGTATTAATTAACTCTCTTCATTTTGCATGTTTTCTAGTGGTTCCCAACATTAGAACCCACCTAATGTTACTGACTAGACCAAAGTAGTAATGAATAGGAAAAGATATTATTTAACAAGACTAGATTGTTGCGTTCTCGTCTAATCAACCAAACTTTGCCAAGGGGATGTTGTACTTGGACTAATAGGTAAAGATTAGTTATGTATACTTTAGAGATTGGCTAAGTCACATACTGAAATTCATCTCTCAACTTTGATCAAAGGGCTTGATGAACTTAAATTACCATCCTGCATGCTATACACTAGAAAAGAATTAGTTTATCTGGTGATATTAAGTTGGGGAATCACGAGGAATATAGTACCCTAGTTGCTCTCCATTATTGACTTCTCTCTTGCGATAGTTAGTTAGTTTACTTTTGTGATTGATTATTTTGAAACCCCTCCCTTTGGGGAATTAAGGTGGTTAATTATTCAAATTGCAAATTGGTAAATTTTCATGAGTCTAAGTATTCCCTGTGGGATCGACCCTAACTTTGATTAAGTTCTGTATCTTATCAACGATCACATTATCTTCTAAAAAGGAGGTGAAATTTGGTGGAGTCAAGGGGCTGATTTTCTGAAGTTGGTTTCACGAACATGCAGATAGTTTGTGGAATGATTTACGAGTTGTAGACCATAGTTCATGCCTTTAGGATCAGATATTTAGACTTTCTGATGATTTATCTAATGAAACCCCCTTACCGGACGTAAACTACTTTATGGCTTGTATAGAGGTGTCATAGAATTGATGTCCAATGTTCCAGCAACACTATACGAAACCCCAATTATGGACCATGGAATAAAATATGGCCCGTAAACCCCTTTCATTAGGCATGCAAACCAATTATCCTATTATGTTTTGGACTTGTGTTTTACTTATTATAAATAGGTCTTTTAGGTTATTTTTCATAAGTTTTTGCATAGTACTGAGAGAACTCAGGAATTAGAGAGGGAAAATAGCTAGATTACATTGGAGAACATTGAGAACACTGGTATCACAATTTCATCTTTAATCTTGTGATTCTTTTTAAAGTTGGATTTGCTTGTTCTTAATCCAATTGTGTAAATACTTAGTTATATTTTTCAATTCATGATTCCTACATCTACACAAAGCATCAGTAGATTAATCTACAACAAGGGTTGTGTGAATGATGAAGAACTAAAAAGGTAAAGTCAGATAATTTATAATTCTTGGAAAGTGTTCGTGCATGTGTTATAACTCCTTTGTTTTGCGTGTTTTCTAATTGTGGCCAACATTAGAACCCGCCTAGTGGTATTGACTACACCAAGGTAGTAATTAATAGGAAAAGAGATTAGTTAACATGATTCAATTGATATGTTCTCATCTAATCAACCAAACTAGGCTACGTGGAGATTGTACTAGGACTAATAGGTAAGGGTTAGTAATGCATACTACGGAGATAGGCCAAGTCACACAGTGAAATTCACCTCTGACTTTTAACTAAAGGGCTTCGTGAACTTAAGTTACCAACGACATGATACACACTAGAAAGGAATTAGGTTATTTGGTGATACTAAGTTGGGGAATCATGGGAACATAATACCCTAGTCTCTCTCCATATTGATGTTTTGCTTGTGTATGTTAGTTTATTTTCCATTGGTTATTACAAAACCCTTTTTTTTGGGAAGTAAGTTGGTTAACCAGTCAAATTCCAATCATTGAATTTACTTGAGTCTATGTATTTCCTATGGTCCAGACCGTAACATTTGTTAGGTTCTATTTCTTGACAACGATCACTTTACCCTCTAAAAGGAGGTGCAACTTGGGCGTCATCAAGTTCTTAAGAGAGCTTAAATAGAATTTTAAGTGTGAGAATGAATTTGAATGAGAGAAGAAGAGGTATAGGTCATTTGGATGCCTTATGATAACATATGAAGTCAAAAAGGTCCCTTAGGAGAAGCCATAATTGCAAAAATGCCATTAATAAAATGGATAGAAAAAATTGCCACGAGATTCGTAGGAAGGTCATATTGTCCGTACAAGGTTACATGGACTATATACCCATCCGTGAAGCCATGCTTAGAAAAATTGTCACTAACAAAGATCCAAAAAGATAGTTCCATACTTAGAAAATTTGTAGGCCAACCCCCATATGGAGCCATTCACAGATCGTGTAGAGGTCACATGGACCATGCAGCCTCCCATAACACCTTAGTTAGGAAATTGTTCATAGTTCCGAGATGGTGATCCAATACTTAGAAAATTTAAACTCCATTGATCATACGAAGGGCTTCACTGCCCATGAAGAGGTATATAGACCATGAGAGGTTCATGTGCTCCAAGCCTTAGATAAAATGTGTTTTTTAAGGTCAAGGCTACTTCGCACAAGCCTCCACATGGTCAATAAAGTGCAGCATGGATTGTGTGGGGTTCAAGTGGTATGTGCATTGGTCTTAAACTCCATGATAAGGCTAGGCCAACACTTGATACACAAAGCCAAAGGCCACCTCAAGGCCCCTCCACACGGCCTATGGAGGTGCCGAAGTTCGAATCCGTATGTCATCTCCCCATTGGGAACATTCATCCTGGAATGTGCTAGAATAAAGCTTGAAAGGCTTGACTTAGAATATGAAACATCCAAATGTAAGATACAATGCATAATTCATCACTTGAAAAATCATAAAGTCAATAAAACCCATATCATAACATCTTTAAATCATTCAAAACATTTCTAAATCATTTCCATGCATATGTATGCATGTCATATCATGAAACACAAGAGTGAAAGAAATATGAACACTTGGAATAGGAAAAACCTAATACCTTGGGCTTGAGTAGATTGAAAAATACTTGAGTAGATTGAAAAAGATGGGGATATCATTTCATCATGTCTAACTCTGCATCCCATGTAGCACTCGTCACATGTTGATTTCTCCAAAGTACCTAACAGAAACCACATCCTTGCTGCTAAACTACTTCACTAGCCTATTCAAGATCTCAACTAGAATTTCCTCATAAGGCAAGCTCTCCTCAACCTCATCAACTTCCAAAGTCACAATCATAGTAGGGTCACTAACCAACTTCCTCACCATAGACATATGGAAAACTAGGTGAATAGAGCTCAAATTTGAAGGCAAATCCAATCTATAAGCCAGCCTTCCCAATCTGCTCAATAATCTCATAAGGACCTACACATTATGTACTTAACTTACCATTCTTGCCAAAATGTACCACACCCTTCATAGGTGAGGCCTTCAAATAAACCCAATCATCCACATGAAACTTAAGATCTCTTGCTAACATCTGAATAAGAGTTTTGACAACTTTGAGCCGTGTTCTATCTCTTCTTAATCAACTTCAACTTCTTCATACCCTCCAACACTTATCAGGACCAATCAAAGACATCTCTCCCAACTTAAACTACCCTATCGGAGATCAACATCTCCTTCGATACAAGCCTCGAATGGTGCCATACCAATGTTAGCATGAAAAACATTGTTATAAGAAAACTCAATGAGTGGTACATGATCATCCCAATCACCCTTGAATTCCAAAACACAAGCACTCAACATGTCCACTAAAGTTTCGATCGTCGTCTTCACTTGTCCATCGATTTGAGGATGAAGAGTCATATTTAATGTCACATTAGTACCTAGTCCTCTTTGAAATGACCTCCAAAAGTAAGAAGTAAATTAGGTGGCATAATCTGATATGATATACCTAGGCACACCATACAACTTCTCCAACTCTTGGATATAAACCTTCTATAATTCTTGACACTAAAGGTAGCCTTAACTGGTAGCAAATGAGCCGACTCAGTCATCCGATCAACAATGACCAAAATTGAATCAAATTGCCTTTGGGTCCGAGGCAAAACAACCACCAAGTCTATGTCTATATCTTTCCACTTCCAAGTAGGAATGTCAAACTCTTGAGTAAAATCACTGGACCTTTGGTACTTTACTTTCACTTGTTGACAAATAGGACATTCGGATACAAACTTAGCTATATCTTTCTTCATACCATGCCACTAAAAGAATTACCTCGAATCCCGATACATCTTACTAGATCCTGGGTAAATAGAATAATGAAAGTTATAGTCTTCACTCATGACCACCTACCTAAGATCATCCATATCCAGAACACATAATCGATCTTGATACCAAAGCATAACATCTCCCCATTGGAAGAAAAACTCAATCAACTTTTTAGCAACCAACTTCTTTAACTCAACGTAATGATGGATCTAGATCTTGCTTAGCGTTTACATCAACTATCATAGAAGATTCAGCCTATTTTGAAAATGAATACGACCATCATTAGAATCAGCCAACCTAAAACCCAGTCTAAAAAAATGGTGAACATCATTTTCCAACTATTTCTTCCCCTAATTAACATGAGCTGCACTTCCCAAATATAGCCTACTAAGAGCATTAACTACAACATTAGCTTTGCAGGGATGATATTAAACACTCATGTCATAGTCCTTAAGGAGTTCTAATCACCTTCTTTGACTCAAGTTAAGATCCCTTTGGATTAAAACATATTGCAAACTCTTTTGACCGATTGAAACATCAACATGAACTTTATACAAATAATGTCTCCAAATTATCAAAGCAAATGCCACCACTACTAACTCAAGACCATGACTCAATTAATTATGCTGATGCACTATCAATTATCCTTGATGCATAAGCTATCACCTTAACACGTTGCATTATAACACAACCTAACCTAATCCTAGAAGCATCACAATATACCACAAACCCATCTAAGCTATCTGGCAGAGTCAAATTAGGAGCTGATGTAAGTTGATCTTTCAAAGTCTAAAAACTCTTCTCATATTCATCTGGTCATACAAACTTGGACTTTTTTAAGGAAGCATGGTCAATGGAGATATAATAGATGGGAAACCTCCAAAAAAACCTTCTATAATAACTAGCCAAAAAAAGAAAACTTAGAATATCTGAAGGAGTCAATGGTCTATGCCAATTCTTCTTGACCTCAGTCTTCCTAGGTCAACCTTAATACTATAACTGGATATGACATGACCAAGAAAATCCAACTCACCTAACAAAAACTTATATTAATTGAATTTAGCATACAATTGCTTCTCCCTCAAAGTCTAAAGAACCAATCTCAAATGATTTATATGCTTTTATTCACTTTGGGAATAAATAAGGGTATCATCAATCAAGACAATCGCAAAACCATCAGGAATTTCTTGAACACCCGATTAATAAGATCCATAAATACGACCAAAGCATTAGTCAAAAAAAATGACATCACTATAATTCAAAGTGCCCATATTTAGTCTAAAAAGACATTTTGAGAATGTCACACTCCCTAACCTTCAATTGATTATAATCGAAATGGATATCAATCTTTGAGAAATGAGTAGCCCATTGTAGTTGATCAAATAAGCCATCGATCCTTGGCAGCGGGTATTTATTGTTGATGCTTTATTCTATTGCCTATAATAAATGCATATCTAATGAGACCTATCTTTCTTTCTTACAAATAACACCAAAGCACCCTAAGGAGATATACTTGGCCTAACGAAGCCCTTTTCTAACAAGTCTTTCATCTGATCTTTCAACCTTTTAACCTCGGTTGGTGCCATACAATAAGGAGGAGTATAGATAGGTTAGCTATTCAGGAGAAGATCTATGCCAAAGTCTACTTCCTGTTCAAGAGGAATACCTAACAAGTCTTCGGGAAACACATCTGGAAACTCATTCACTAATGAAACCAACACAAAAGTAACTAAATCAGATTCCACATCTTTGACCCTTACAATATGAGAGATAAACCCCTTAGAAATCATCATTTGGGCCTTAATGTAAGAAATAAACTTACGTTTAATAGCAAAGTCACTACCATTCAACTCAAGGACATGCTCATCCAAAAATTGGAACTTGACTTTTCAGGTTCTAAAATCTATAGATTCATATAAAGCATACAACCAATCCATCCTAAATATAGCATCAAAATCAAACATCTCAAGTTCCATAAAATCAGATGGGGAGACGTTATGCAATACTAAAGTAGGACAATCCTGATAGACTCTGTGTTCAAAATAGACTCACCTATAGGAGTATAACCCAAAAAGGGCTCCCTTAGAATTTCAGGGCTCAAATCAAACTTAACAGCTAAAAGAGGAGTCAAAAAAGAATAAATTTACACCCAGATCAAGCAAAGAATAAGCATCAGAATCAAAGACTTTTAATATACAAGTCATAACATCCGTAGTCTCCTACACTTCACCTCGGACATGTAAATCGTAGAACTGGTTATGCTTGGAGGCACTACCTTGTTGAGTTCTCTACTGGCCTTGATTAGCTTATACCACTTTACCCTAACCCTTCTAGGCAACTTTAGGACAATCAGCAATCTTGTGGCTCCTATCACCACACCCAAAATAAGCAGCTCAGTTCTGATAGCATACACTCAAATGATTCTTCCACATGAAGTACACAGAGGAAGCATTGGCCAACGCCCAACTTGTGCCTTCTGAGGAGGCACACTACTATTGGCGACCCTTGCATTAGACCCTTTGCCATGCATAAAATGACCATAACCACCACCACTCTGGGAGTTGGAGAGCTCACTATCATAATGGACCCTCTTAATATCCTGCACCCTCTTCTCCTTGAGCTTTTCCCCTTCAAAGTGTTGAGCAAATTTCATGAGTTTGGAGATGTACATATCCCAAATAATCATATGCATGACATTATTTCACAACCAAATCAAATATTCCAGAAATAAACTTGTTCATTCTTATATGAAGGTCAGCCACTAGCATAGGAGCATACTCAAAAAGATTAGTGAACTTGAGGGCATTGTCCCTAACACTCATACCACCCTACTTGAGGTTAGTGACTTTTGTCATCTTAGTTTCCCTAAATTCAAGATTAAAGAAACAATTAAGAAATGCAAAATTGAACTCTTCCCAATTAATAACATTACCATAAACCCTCTCCATCAACAATTGAGTGTACCACATTTGAGCCATATCTTTCAACTGATAAGCAGCTAACTCAGTTTTCTCCTTATAAATAACTCCCATATCAATCAACACTTTTAAGAGCTCATCAATGAACTCTTGAGCATCCTCATCAGTGTTTGAGCCATAGAAGTCCAGAGGATTCATTCGAGTGAAATCCCTCACTCTAAAAGTCAGAGTGAGACTATAGGGAGGGAGATTAGCCTATCTAGTCTAAGTAATCACCACTTTGGCAACATAGTAATAACCATATGGAATTCACCATTAGTGTCTGGCTATTGCATAGGCTCTCGAGAAACATTGTCCTTATTAGCCGGGCTTTGTCTCGGTAAAGGAGCTCTTCATGGAGTCATCTTCCGTAATGTATCAAGGACATCATCAGGATTAGAAACCTTAATACATGGTACAAAGCATGTCATAAGACATTAAGAAATGAGACAATTCCTAGAATGTAATCATAGCCTTCCACTCACAGGCATGGTGCACTTCATTCCTATGAATAGGACTTTACTTAATGCAGCTTATTCGAATCTGAAGATCATTTATAAACCTAGTGCTCTAATACCATGCTCGTCATGCCTCAAATCTAGATTCTAGGAGTAATAAGTCTTATGGCACCCATTTGCATGTCATCAATTTGGAAGTGCATATGAAATAGTAAACATGTTTTTCTAAAGGATGTGAAAGCAGGACTCACGCTATGGGAATATCATAAGGATAGGGATTAACATGGATTCTAATAACATATAGCATATAAGGATTGTGGGGGGAGGGGAGGTAAGTATGACTCACTCAATGGGAACAAATTAAGGCTTAGGATCTTCCATATCCTAACATAAATCCATATCGTACTACTTATGAACAACTCATATTAATTATATATGATCGATAGCAATAATCATAATCATAATCTCTGAATATAGCACATACCATATATCCATATAAGAGTTTATAAGATGTCCATCAATTCATCCAAAAATAGAATAGGATGGGGGCCAAGACATATCCCAGCTTTACCCTCAAAGTAAAGGTGATGTGTTGTCAAAATACAACACATTTGATGTGTAAAAGAAGGGATTGAGTTATTAATGCGACTTTTTATTGTTTTTATGTGTTTTTGTGTTGTTTTTGGAGAAAAATTAGTTTGGCATGATTTTGGAGGAAAATTATAGATTTTGCTGAAGCACAGGACAAACGAGTTCACCTACGAGTCGTAGCCCAAGATATACATCGTAAAGTGTTATTGTAGTAAGAAACAGAGACCACAAGTTAGAAATATGCTAAGTGGAGGTCAACCCTATAGTCATAGGTCTCATTATGACTCGTATAAGTGTACTTATATTAGGAAAGAGAGAGCCCAAACTTTGGATCAAATACTGAAGGCCTAGACTATAAAAGGAGCATTTGAGTCGTAAGCCAAGCTATGTCTTGTACCAATGGGTCATACCAGTTGACTCCAAGATGCCAAAAAATCTAATATGAGACCCCAATTATGGAGATCACCCTACGAGTCATACTTGCAGGAGTACCAGCTACTAGTTATCTTTTCTATGTAATTTTTAGGGTTATTTTGTAAGCACTATAAATACATTAAGTTAGGATATTATTGGGGAGATTTGAAATTCATAAAATAAGACCATATTTGAATATACTCTCTAGAATATGTTTCGGGTTTTAGCTTAATTTATTACTTTCTCTTGGAAAATCTAATTTTAGGGATTGCAAATCTTGCTTTGTGCTTATTAGCAATCTATCAAGCTTGTAGTTTGCAACTTATGGTGTCTTCAATCTTCATTGCTTTGGGTAAAATTCTCAATCATATCTTGTATTTGCATTTTTGTTGGTTTAACTTTGTTGCATATTTTTGAGACAACCATTTAGTGAAACCGTTGAATACATGGATAAGTCATCTGCGATCTTGTAGGTTTATAAACTATGGCAAAAGCAGCTAGCGCTATCCACTAGTACATTTGAGGGAACCCCAAGCAATACCAGAAAAGAGAGTACACCTAATTGGCTCAGGTTACCGCCCCAGCATTGTATCACCGATAATTTGGCAAGAATTGAGCATATGATTGAACAATTCCTAACCAAGGTCAATGAGAAAGAGGATGTCATTCAGGAGATAAAGTATGATGGTATCAAGGGTCACTACAAAGTGAAACAACAAAACATAACAATACAAAAGCTTGGAGACAGGATGAAGCAGGTTACTGAGCAGCTAGAGTTAGTGCCAAAAGAGCAAAGGAGGTGTCGAAGGATCAGCGATAAGAATCCTAGAGAAGTCTGAGTATCCAGAATGGCAATGTTAAGCCACAATGTTAAATAAGGTGCTTCTTAGGAGGCAATCCAAGTAACTTTTGTGTTTTGGATTATTTTATGATATTTTCATTTATTTAACTTGTAGGATGGTAGTCTACTATTTTGTTATTATTGTTAAGACTGGGAATCAGTTATATTATTTTGCATTTTGGTGTATCTTCAGTAATTGTTTATTGTAATAGGTCAGAAAATAAGAAGTAGGGAGATTATAGTTTGCAGCAGCCTCTATGAGCAGGCATATGAGTCGTAGTCATCTTTATGACTCATGGTCATGCCTCGTAGAGAGAAATAGTAACCATGGCAAATTGTCACACATGGTATTATCCAACCTTATGATTCATAGAGTTCTCTACGAGTCGTAAGTAAGGTTTGTAGTGCCCAGGTATGACATCAATATTTTCCTAAGTGTTAGGTCTGCTACGAGATCAAGATCTATGAGTTATAGGATACCCTATGATTTGTTATCGAGGTCTCGCCTGTGGAATTTTAAAAGTGGTCTGGTTTGGAATATTAAAAGAATGATGTCTTTTGTTTTCTTATTTCCCTTTCTGAAATAATTTTTCTTCATCTATAACCCCCCAAAATTATTTTGCACTATTTAATTCATCCCTAAACCATTCCTCTATCAACATATTCCAGCAAGTGAAATTCACTAGGGTTTTGACTCTTACTCTACTTCTCATTATATCTTTATGTTTCATCTGTTAAGTTTTCGTGGTAAAGTTTGGCATACCAATGAGTCAATCTTTCTTTGTGTGTATCTGAATTATTTAAATACCCATTATGGGTAAGCAAAACCATTTGTAAGGTATTATGGTAGTATGAAGAGTATGA
>JAOTQJ010105985.1:0-11302 GCA_025642045.1 Solanum sejunctum | reverse complement strand
ATTGGACTTTAAAGGTAGTTGGGTGGACCATTTGCCACTTATTGAATTTGCCTATAATAATAGCTACCACTTAAGTATCAAGATGGCACCTTGTGAAGCTTTGTATCGAAGGCAATGTAGATCGCCAGTTGGATGGTTTGAAGTGGGTTAAACCACATTGCTTGGGCCAGATCTAGTACAACAAGCCATGGAAAAAGTTACAGTAATACATCAGCGGCTAGAAGTAGCCCAAAGTCATCACAAATCATATCCAGATGCTAGAAGGAGAGGAATGGAATTCTTAGTAGGGGATTGGGTATTTCTAAAGGTGTCTTCAATGAAAAGGGTTATGATATTTGGTAAGAAAGGAAAATTAAGCCCACATTACATAGGGCAATATCAGATTATTAAGAGGTTTGGGCAAGTTGCATATGAACTAGAGTTACCCTAAGAGCTTTCAATGGTTCATCCATCTTTTTATGTCTCCATGCTTCAAAAATGCATAGGTGACCCATCCCGTATCACTCTTATTAAAAGACATGCAGGTTACAGAAGATCTCACATATGAAGTATTTTGGATCATCAAGTTAATGAGCTAAGGAATAAAGAAATAGCTTCAGTAAAAGTTCTCTAGAGTAACCAGTAAGCAGAAGAAATAAAATGGGAGGTCGAGGATGCAATGAAATTAAAATACCCTAACTTATTTGAAGCTTAAGAGGAAGTCCAACATGTAGAATTGGGACAACAATAGGTACATGTGATTGAATACTTACTGTGTTGCCAAAAGTTTGTGCAAGTAAAGGTTTAAACTTGGTTAAGTTATCCAATTGTGCTAACATTCGAGGACGAATGTTCCTAAGGGGGGAGGATATAACACCCCACATCTTACAATACTAGTACTGTGCAAATTAAACATGACATGGCTTTTCAAATTAGCGCCAATTTTTAAAAATGCTTGAATCTCAAATTAGAGGGTGATATGTATGTCTAACGCTGAAGAGGGTCGAGTGTAAATAAGTTTTAAGTCAAATTGAGGAGATCACAACTCTAAATGAAGTGAGAGAAGTGAGGTGCATGTAGGACCTAGGAAGCTAGCAGGTGAGTCACCTACTTGCTTAGCTTAAATTTGCTAGCTAAATGGAGATGAGGCCCGACGTCGAATTAGTCCAAGTCTAATTATGGATAAAGTCATTGTAAGGATGTAACTTTAGCTCGTGTTTTAGCATCATAAATGGAATTTAGTTGCAGCCTAAGAAGAACATAAAAAGGGCCCAAGTACATCACAACCCACTTGACTATTTGGGCCCAAACTAAGTGAAGGGAAATTAGGAAAATAGGTAGCCAAGGCCCATCAACTTTGAAACCCAATAGGCCCAAGTGAATGCGCCAAGTTGATGAATCACCACCTTATAATATGAGGCTTAAACCACACAAGAAACTGGGCCAAAAGTTTCTATAAAAGGCTTACAAATAGCACCATTAAGTCATTCTTAACTTGGAAAAAAATCAGCTTTCACAAGCTTTCTCTCTACACTTTCTTAACCTAGCAAAGCAACCACAAGGAGACTTTTAGGGTTCTTGGAGAAGCGCTACACCTTGAAGGTAATGGTAAGTAGGTTTACTTATGTGTTTAGTATAGTTTTCGTATGAAAAACAAGAGACTATGTTGGTTATGTTTATGCTGAAATTGTTGGACAACATGTGTTCCAAAAGTTGTTCTATATTTTTCCTGTTTATTTGGAAGCTTTTATCTTTTCAGTTGGATTAATTATGAAGGGAGGCTACTGTTCTTAATTATTATTGGTTCTATAATGATGTATAAAGGCTGGTGCACCATATTTATTTTCTACTAAAGTGAGTTCTTGTGTGACATCATAATTATGCTCGTAATAGGAACTTGTGGACTGATTGATTGAGCACTTATGGTCTCTTATCCTACACCAGTGCATAGTTTTATTTGAGTAGTAACATTATATATAGTATTTCCTTCCTTACATATTCAGTATATTATCTCATACTGACATCCCTTACGGGGGACTTGCATTTCATGCGGCAAGTATAAGTGCTAGTAGATTTTCCCAGTAGGAGTATAAGATATCCAGCTGCTGTTACCAAGCTCCAGGTTGTTTCAGAGCTTTGCGTGTCTAGATCTTGTATTCTTTTGTTGTACAGTTAGCCGAGGTGGTGCCTGTCCCGACCTTTATTAGATACTTTTCCCTATCTAGAGGCCTTGTAGACTATGTAAATTAAAGTGTGGTCATGTCTCATACTTTAGACATCGTTGCTCCAATGGCCTAGCCATCTGTATTTCCTTTTGACTTGTTATTATTATTTACTTTCTTAAAGGCATGTTGATTGTAGAAATCCCTTATAATATGTATAGAAAGTGCATAGATACAGGTTGATTCTCCGGGGCCTTATTGGCAATAGGTGCTAGTTCGCCTTAATGGTACTTTGGGCGTGATACCTTGGGCCCTTGGGTAGTCATTGGCAAACCATCCATTAGGAGCATGAAAAGAGCCTTTCCCTTAATGAAACTGTCCACCCTTGGGACTTTGCAACATCCCATCAAAATGGGCCTTCTTAGCCTCATTACACCTCCTCTTTCTCAACTTCTCCCCTTTCAATTTTTTGGCATAAGTTATTAGGCAGGATAAGTCCATGTCACTAATCAACATAGTGGCCCAGCACTCCTCTTTCATCAAATTTGATACACACATCAAGAACTTGTTCATACTAGACCTCAAGTCAGTAAGCAAGTATAGAGCATATTTAGAGAGTTGGTTGAACTTGAGAGCATACTTCCTCACATTCATCGATCTTTACTTCAAATTCATGAACTGCATCATTTTAGTCTCCCTAAGCTCAAGAGGGAAGAATCAGTTGATGAAAGCTGCCATAAAATCCTCCTAAAGAATCATATCATTGATCCCCTTCTCCTCCTTCCATTAAGTATACAATATATGAGCCACCCCCTTGAGTTGCTAAGCCATCAACTCTACCATCTCTTATGATCTCACACCCATAATAGCTAAAACTTTGTACACCTCAAGAAAAATTCTTGATGGTCCTTATAAACTATAGACCCATAGAACTCCAGTTGGTTAATCCTTATAAAGTCCCTCACTTGAGATGCCAGAGTGGGAGCATGAGGGTCTTAGGCCCCTTGATTGACTTGATTAGCCATGGATTGAGCTAGCAAGGTGAGAGCATCCTAGACCTCTCCATGAGCCAGTTGTTCCTCGAGTGTGCAGGCTTTTCTTCCTCTTACGTTAGGAATGATCTAAAAATGGCAAAAAAAATTCATTATAAGGGAAACCTTACGTATCTTGTATAGAACAATATATGTCATGAAGAAGGGAAACTTCCTAAAACTTCTCACAGCCTCTTGCTCATAGTTGTAGTGCACAACACAACCATAAATAAGACTCTAATCGATATGTTATGTTAGATGCCGAGGACTACGAACAACCTAGTGCTTTGATACCACATTTGTCATGACCCAAGCCTAGGGCCTATATGTGACACGATGAATGGGGAACCCAAAGGAACCCCAAGCAAGCCTCTTAATATATCATTACACATCCTTGGTCGAGAAAGAAATTAAAGAACAATAAAAGAATACAAAAATGGGAAAAGGTACTAAGGGAAGACTTTCATAACATAAACATCAAAAGAGTCAAAGCTCATAGCATCAATACATGACTTGTCAAACAACACTTCTAAAACATAGAATTGAGCGAGGGCTAAGACAACTTTCTAGGCTCACCCTCATAGTCATAAGCATGCATCAAAAGAAAGAGAGTCTTTATACATAGCATAGGATCAAAGACATTGTCCTTGAAATTGAGGATTCACCAACTTGCTTTGAGAGAAATCATACTAACCCCATGGAGGAGGAGGAGGATCAAGTGGGGCTTCCGTTCCTACATAATAACATCATGTAGGCATAAAGTATGCGTTAGTATGTTTTAATGCACTATGTATGCATGATGCAATGACAATAAGAGGTAGACAACATAAACGAAATGCATATTTAGGTAATAAATAAGCATATAGAAATATAGCATAAGCATGAATGATACTTGCAGTAAAACATGCTTGCTTAGAATATTTTATATGTGTAGGAAGAGACCATCATTAGTAAGTAAGTCCTACCACCTTCTTAACGAGATGATTGAGGTATATACCTCCAATATGGTAGCACATGCCTATCACCCCCTGAGCCAGGCGATTGAGGTATAAATCCCCTAACATGGTTGCACAGGCCGGCCTCACCCCCCAATCTAGGTGATTGAGGTATATAACCCCTAACATGGTAGTTTGAGCCTACTACCCTCTGAACGAGGCAATTGATCAACTTCGAGTACTTTAGATACCATTCATGAAATCAACAGATATACACATCTCTTTCATCGCCATAAAGTCATTTGACTGATACACCAAGCATTAGGACTTCACCGACTCAAGAAGCATTAATCAGACATTTTATCAAACACTTGGCAAATGTGCAATGCTAGTATAAAACCATAAAATTCTAGAGTAAAATCATGCTAGTAAATTCAATATAAAACCACCCATCAATACTTGGTAGTACCCTCATGCAATATACATCAAAATCCTTTATCAAATCTCAAGATAGATCAAAGATTCATACCTCAAAACATGTTAAAACAATCACACTTTTATGATACCCAACGTAGTTCATAGTCAAAATTCATAGTAAGTCAGTCCCATAAGTAAATCAACTTAGAAAATGCAATTTATGTAAAAAGGGAGCTTTTGGGCACCATGGGTGAAAGGACCCAATTGTTGCGACCCGTATACCCTTACCTTTGGAGAATTCCTTGATGAAGATTGGATTGAGAGCTTAAAGCTTGAATGAATTCCTTAAGATTCGAATGGAGATTTGGCACTTAAATTTGAGTAAAATATTTGTCCAAGTGTTAGAGATAGTATTGGGGAATGTCTTGTATGATATGGTGTTGAAATATGGCTAAGTATAGGAATTTTCACGTATAGGAAGACTCAGGCCCACGACCCAAAAGCCTTGTACCAAGATAAAATAACTAGACAAACATAACACTGAAGTGTGCCCCAACTGCGTCGCGCTAGGGGTGCACACTACTAACTGGAATTTGCAACTTTGAAAATTTATTTTTTGACTCGGTATCTCTAAAATTGGGGTTAGACCCATTTCCTGCTCAATTTTTCTCCCTGGTCAAGAATATGAAGTTGAATTTTTGAAATCACGCATAAATTTTGATATATATGAAAATTATAATTTCAGGCACTTTCAAGGTATATTTTCAGGCACTTTTGGGGGTCATTTTAGTAGAAAAGGAAAATAAGAGTGAATAAGCTACCCTATGCAGGTCCTCGCACTCATTCTGCATAAAGGAAAAAGAGATGAGCACACCGAAGTGTACCTAGTTGGTTCAACCAACTAGGTAAGAGGAATTTATCAAGCATGTAATAACGAAGACCGCTATCACCTGTATTAAAAGGGTTAATACATAATATAATATGATCCCAAATAATAACTTGTATTGATGATGAACTAAATCATCAATCAAATACCATGCTATACATAAATGCATAGACCATGTTGGGGCTAATATACACATTTATCGAAATGAAGCTACAAGATATATCTCGAGGGCATCACGACCATGTATGTATAATCAAAACTATCACAGTGCCAGGGTATTATCGAGCTGAGTGACGAGATAGAGCTAGATGGATAATTAGGCCATGTACTAAAATACCTCAAAAAGTCGCAGGCCTCAGGAGGAAGTGTCTCGAGATATTGCGAGCCTCAAGAAGATTAGATATAGTATAAAATATGTGGATGCCAATGCCACAGTATAATTATGAAATGTGCATGTCAATGCCACAACATAAGTACAAAGCTATGTCCATACCAATGCAACAACTAAATATAAGATACATGCACACCAATGCAACTAGTCAATATAGGATATGTTCAGACCAATGCAACTAGACAATATAGGATACATGCTTACCAATGCAACAATGGAGTATAAGATATGTGCATACCAATGCAACTTTTCTATATAGGATATATGCATACTAATGTAATAATGAAGTAAAAATACATGCATACTAATGCAACAACATAAGTATAAGCAGTGATAACAAGATATATAATGTTAATTGGATATCATAGCCATAATCTCATAAATGCTAGGTCAACTATATCAACTAAAACAATGATCAGTCCATAGTTTGGACACATTTTGGGGTTAAATACAAAAAAAGATTTTCCTTAGTGTGCTAATAATTCCAATTGCTAACACAGGAAATGGAGTTAACAATGTTCAAAATGGAACAACTTGGTGGAATCCTAGAACATAAGCAAAAGTTCTAAAAGGCAATGAAAAGAGGTATTGCTGACATCCTCTGTGAACCACCAAATACTCATGGAGTATGCAGCAAACAAGGTTCTAGGTCAAGTACAGAGTGTGTTTAGGATCTATGTCACAAAGTATACTCCATGATACACTAAAGTGCACATGTGATCGCCTAAAGTTGTAGCATCAAAAGCCCCCAAAATACTAACATAAGAGAGATATGAGGGACATTTTAGTGCATTGCCAAATAACAAAGGTGGAGGAAAGAGTCATTGCTTAATGTTACAGTGGAAGAAGCCTCATAAAGATACACATAAAAGTGCTCAAGTGCACATTTGGGGCATCGTCGGAGTGCTCGGGGGTGGTCGACTTTGATCGCCAAAATAGTATTTCAATGCATAAACTTTCACACTTTTTACATAGATTATATAAGCAATTTGAGGTGTTTTTCTAGATTTATTAGGTTTTAGTGGTATCCACATCAATGGATTCAATGGCCAAGGAAGTAGCTGTGTTGCTCGACTTCCTAGGCCAATTATGTCCTAGGCAGTTCGTGTGTGATATCTTAGCTGATTCATGGGAAATACCTATATATCATAGGTGATTTGGGTTACAAGCAAGCTAGCCTATTCACTCAATATCAACTCATCTAGTGAATCATCTAGACACTTTTTTAGATCATTGCCCATATTTACACATCCCTAACATCTTTCCTTTATAGTGGTTTAATTCATTAATTAGAACTTGTTAGTTGAATTTTTTTTTAATTATTGCAACCCCCAAATCCTAAAATTACTTGGTCTAGTGAGTCACTTCCTCCTTGAACAACAATTCCTTATGATATTGTCCCCAATCTCTACAACTAGGTTATTATGCTGATGACAACTACCCCTTCTGCCTTTGAGTAGTCTAGTTGAGCGACATCAAGAATGGCGTTGTTCCCAGCGAACATGTTCATATAGAAAATGTTTGTTGAGCTTTGTTCTTGTAGTTATAATTCTTTTTACTATTTTCATGTTGTTTTGGCTATTGAACACTAGTTGTAACAATATAGAATGATCGAAGCGTTCATGGTGAGAATCTCAGGGACATGAATTGGATGGAAGATGTTAGTTGGGATCAGGTTGAAAGCATTGGTGCTATCTTATTACCCCCATTGTCTACAGGAGTTAACTTCCATGTGAAAAGCACCTTTCATGACCTAAGCCTAGGACCTAGACGTGATCGGTGAATAGGGAACCCGAAGGAACCCCAAACAACCCTCATAGCATATCACTACACATGCTTGTACACAGAAGCAATTAAAATGACAATAAGAAATAAGCATAAACAAGGGAACTGGGACTAAGGATAAACCTTCGTATTTTAACATCAAGAAATAAGAGAGTCAAGACTCATAACATAGATATATATTATTTCCAACAACACCTCTAGTACGTAGATAAGAGAGGGGGCTAAGACAAGCAACTTGGCTCACCCTCATAGTCAATACATAACAGAAAGAAAGGTATTCTTAATACATAGCAAGAGTTCATAAGCAACATCCTCAAAGTGGAGGACTCACCAACAAGCTTGTAGGATAATTGAACTAGCCATGTGGGGGAGGAGGAGGATCAAGTGGTACCGCAGTTCCTATATGGTGACATCATGTAGGCATAGAGTATGCATTAGTACATTTGAATGTACTAAGTATGTAGGATGCAATGCAACAAGAGATAGGCAACATAGGCAAAATGCTTAATCATAAGCAATGAATAACATACTAACAATATGACATATATGATTGATACTTGAGGTAAAACACACTTATACAGAACATAACATATGTGTAATAAGAGACCATTAAACTATTGGTGGATCTTCACAGCCTACCACCCTTTGTGATTGAGGTATAAACCCTGTCGATAGGTTGGTGGATCGTTGCACCCTACAAGCCGTGGTTCCAGAGTACAAATCCCCTGATAGGTTAATGGGTACAAACTTCCCAACAAGGTTGATGGATAGTCACACCCTACCACCCATGGTGTTGGAGTACAAAACCCCAATATGTTATCAAGGTACGAACCCTTGGATAAGGTTACCCAACATGCAACCCCCGGCATGGTCACATTCCAACACTATATAGAGATTACCATATACATACACTTTATCATCATATAGTCCTCATACACATACATTCATTTCATTATAATTTCATCGTCATATAGTCATTTAACTCATAAGACATGCATTGGACATTCAATTCCTTAAGAAACCATAATCAGACATTTCATCAAACAATTAGAGAGTGTGTAGTACTTGTGTAACACCATGCAATTCAAGAGTATTATCATGCTAGAAAATCCAATGTAAAACCAGCAATAGATACTTGGAAACACTGTCAAGCAATATAGATGAAGTTGATGAAGATTAGAGATGGAGACTTGAAGCTGAAGTGCAATCCTTAAGAATCCAAAAATGGTTTTGAGACTTGAGTTTAAGAGTAAATATTTAGGTAAGTGTTTGAATGAGTATTGGAAAATGTTTAGAATGATATGAGGGTAAAAAATGGCTAAGTATAGGTATTTTCATGTTTGGGAATACTTAGGCCAAAGACTTAAGAGTCTTGAACTGAAGATAAAAATCTTCACAAAAAATATACTAGTGCGTGTTGCAAAAGCGATTCGAAAATAGCATGGGAAATTACATTTTTGGGAATTTTATATTTTGATATGGTTGCATTAAAATCAGTGTTAGACCCATCTCCAATTCAATATGACCCCTTGAACAAGAATATAAAGTCAGATTTTTTATATAATACACAGATTTTGAGATATATGAAAATTATGATTCTAGACACTTTTGAGGCACATTTTTGGGTACTTTTTAGGGTCATTACAATATCTTACCCTTGGGAACATTCGTCCCTGAATGTCAAAGCGACATATATGAGAGACATAAACATGACAATTTTAGCCACATTGAGATGAGACAATGCACATAAGCATCATTTCAAAATCTCATCATAAGTGTAAAATCATCATGAACTTGTCATTTTATACATGAATATATGGAATGACATGAGGGCTAAACATAGGACTTCAGATCATATAAAGGACTTATATCAATACCTTATGCTTGAGTGGAGTGGAAAAGGTAAGGATATCACTTTTGCATGTCCGCTTTGGCCTCCCAAGTAGCACTTCCCACTTGTTGATTTCTCTAAAGGACCTTAACGGAAGCAACCTCTTTGTTTATCAACCTCTTCACTTGCCTATCAAAAATCTAAACTGTAACCTCTTTATATGCCAAATTGTCTTCAACCATACTTACTATATCAAGAGGCACACTAGCATTTGGATCACCCACACAATTTCTTAATAGACACATGAAACACTGATGTGCAAAATCCATTTCTCTAGGCAATTCTAACTCATAAGCTACCTTGCAAACCTTTCTCATCACCCTATAAGGAGCCATATATCTTGGGCTCACCTTGCCCTTCTTATTGAAATGGACCATACCTTTCGTTGGTGAAACCTTCAAATAAATCCAATCACCAACTTGGAATTCAAGATCCTTTTTCCTCACATCGGCATACGACTTTTGGCAACTTTGGGCCATCATCAACTTTTCTCTAATCATCCTAAACTTCTCAGGAGTCTCCATAACAAGATTTGGTTCTAACAAGGCCACCTCACTAACCTCAAACCACCTCATTGGTGATCTATAATGTCTACATGGAGAGCCTCAAAAGGAGCCCTACCGATGCTAGAATGATAGCTATTGTTGTAGGCAAACTCAATCAATGGAAGATGATCATCCCAACTATCTTTAAGCTTCAACACACAAGATCTAAGCATATCATCAAGGGTTTGGATGGTCCTTTCAGCTTGACCATCCATTTGAGGGTGGAAGGCCATAGAAAGCACAACTCTATTACCAAGACCCCTTTGGAAGGACCTCCAGAAATATAGGTTAATTGGTCACCACGATCCGATATGATGGATAAAGAAATCCCATGCAACCTCAAAAAGTCATAGATTCATGACCTTGCATAATCTACAACCCCTAATGTAGTCTTAACCAGTAAGAAATGAGGCAATTTTGTCATCCTATCAACCATAACCCAAATGGAATCAAAACTTTTTCTATTCTTGGGAAACCCAACCACAAAATCCATTTAATCACCTCCTACTTCCACGTAGGAATGTCTATATCTTATGTTAGGCCACCCTATCATTGATGCTTGGCTTTGACTTATTGACAACTATAACAACTGGAAACGAATTTGGCAATGTCCCTTTTCATGCCTCCCAACCAATACACCTCTCTCAAGTCTCTATACATTTTGGTGGAACTGGGGTGGATAGAATAAGAAGAGTTATGGGCATCATCAAGGATCTTTTCCATCAAGCTATCAGCATATAGTACACGCAACCTACCTGGTACCTAAGGGCACTATCATCCTTTTGGGAGAAACACTCCATCTTGCCCTCTTTCACCAAGGCCTTTAATTCCAACAAGGAGGGATCAAGATCTATTTTTGCCATTACCTCATCAACCAATGAAGACCTCGAACCATCCACAACAACAATGTCACTAGTACTAACCTCCTCCAATCTAACCCCTAATCTAGCCAAACAATGCACTTCCCTAGCCACCCCTTTCTCACCACCATTAAAATCAGCTAGGCTAACCATGGACATCCTCGTCAAAGCATTCGCTACTATATTAGCCTTACTTGGATGATAATGCACACTCCTATCATAGTCTTTAAGAAGTTCTAGCCACGTCATTTGCCTCAACTTGATATCTTTTTTAGTGAAGTCATATTGGAGGCTCTTATAATCGGTGAAAACATCAATATGCACCCCATACAAATAATGTCGCCAAATTTTCAAAGCAAATACTACAGCAGCCAAATCAAGATCATGAGTAGGCTAATAAGATTTTAGGCGCAACGAGGC
>JAOTQJ010105954.1:0-11303 GCA_025642045.1 Solanum sejunctum | reverse complement strand
TTGACAGGAGAGTATGGGTTTGGAGCGCACAGGTATGGTTTTCAGGCACGCGTGAGAGACAACATGTCGTGAGGGTGGTGCGGTGTCAGGTGACGCTTGGGGATTTGTTGTCGATTTTCTTTTTGGTTTTGTTTTTTCTGGTTTTGAAGGAGTGAAGAAGAAGATGAAAGCTCAGGTTTGAAGGAGAAAAAAGGGTTTTGATGATTTTGGGGCGTGTGGGTGTCACGCGCCCGTATTTATATATATATGTAATGTCGGATTGGTTTGGCCTCGGGTTGGTTTTTTAAAATCAAAATCAAACTAACCCAAATATAGTTGGATTTTTTTTGTCAATACCAAACCAAATCAAACCAACCCACTAAGCAGATTTTTTTGCGGGTTAACTCGGTTTGTCAGTTTGATGCGGTTTACGGTTTGATTCTGTACACCCTTAATATTACCTACCCCAAATGAACATTACAAAATGACAACTAAATCAATAAAAAGTGAACAAAATATTTCTTGAGCACTTAAATTTAAAAATATGCAGTATTTGACCTCATATTCTAATTTACTTCGTAGCCATAAGGCTTGTACAATGAAAATCAAGCAAACAAATGACTTACGAGTATCAATTTACTTGTATGATAAGTTGTTAATATCTAATTAATAATTATGTAGGTGTAAAGTAGTAAATTATTGCTATAATTTTAATGGGTTATCGATTTGCCCAATAACCCAATATTGAAAATTAATCAAAATTAAACCAATAATTAGATAATTATTTTTATAAAACCTTTAAAAATTCACTAACCTAATAATCCAATAATAGCAATAAATCAATAAATATTATTTTTGGTTCGATTTATCGACTGATTTAGTTTCTCACACTCTTAATTGTGATGGATGTAATGTGGTGGTGGTATTGTTTTTTCGACTGATGCTATAGTAATGATTGATAGTGATGATGATGGTTGAGACGATGGAGTTGGTTGATGTTAATAATTGCTTGTATTGAAGTCTGAAGAATGTGTGATGATTGAATGAAGGTGTTGATGATTGTTGGCGGTATACAAGTTGTGATGTTGAACATGATTGGTCGTAGGAATTGATGTACAGTGGCGATATTAGTGAATAATTATAGCTGAGGTGATGATAACAATGACAAAAAATATAAAAATAATTATGATGATGAAGATGGTGTTAATGTATTGGTGACTGATATGAGTATCATGCGGTTGGAAGCATTAGTTGTTGCTAGCTTGTGATGGTTTTGATGACAAATGTGGTTGATGATTGGTGATGATAGTTGATCGTGATGGCTCTAAACTCTAATTGTGATGGTAAACATAGTTAATGATGGTGGCTTGTGATTATGGACAATATGGTGAAGAATATTATTTCACATAAATTATCTATTAACATTATTGTAACACACGGTGAAAAGACAAAAATACCCCTAGAATTAACTTTGCTCGTAACGTGCCTTTTCTTGCCCCGTTTGCAAATCCGAGATCGAATTTGCGATCAGTGCGAAAAACTGAGTCAAAAAATGGTCTCAACTTGGCTTTAACGCAAAAAAACGTGATTTATTTTTTTCAAGAAAGCTTAAAACAGTGGGATTTTCATGCCCCTTCTGTGACGCAAAGAGGACGTGAAACCATACTTGAAAATTTTCCGAAAGTTGATGAAAATTGAAAATTTATGAAAATTCCCTCTCCCACACTGGTGCGCATAGTACAAAAATGGGCACTTTTCCTTCTTTCATTTGGGAATGGTAGTTTTCACCTTTCCCACACCCCATATCCTAAACTAATCAGTTTTTAAAGTTGTATTTAGGCCAAAAACATTTATTTTCTTCATTCATTCTCTCAAAAAACAAGAAAACTCTCTCAAGAACTCAAGCGTAAGAAAATCAAGATCGAAGAAAGATTCAAGAATTCTTTTCAATTCCTCAAGAATTCTTTCCAAGGTATGTAAGTCATCCTAAAAAGTACTCCCTCCGTCTCAAATTAATTGAATTTTTGAGACTTTTTTCAATGTTCAAAATAAATGAATTGTTCAAAGTTCAAAAAGAATATTAGAAACCTTTTCCATATTGCCCTTTCATTTATTGAAATTTTATATTTTCTAGAAGATAAATTACACTACATATTTATGATTTCACATAGGGCAATAGTGGAAAGTATGATATAAATTTTGTCTTTGAATGCTTTTCTTAATATGTGTTCATTACCTTACAAATTCAGTTAATATCGGACAGAGGGAGTATTGATTTTGATAATATCTCTAGAAATAGAATTGGTTTTCACCCATGAAATAAAAAATATTGAGTCGAGATTAAATCCATGTGAACCTTGTAAAGTATGTCAATTTCATAATAAATTTTCATAGATATTTTCATAAATATTATGATTCTTGGTTTCTATAGCATCCAATTCAAGAATTGTTATTAAATATATATTCAACTATGACCAAAATTTATTAGTTGAGTTTCTTACAAATCTTGATATTAATTCAAGAAAAGAAAGATTAGTTTGAGTACCTTTTAAGCTAAGTTCAAGAAGTATATTTTTAAAAAGATTAATTCTTACATAGTAGTCAAGAAAAATTACCGTGTTTTCGAGTCACTGAGTTGATATTAGTTTTCAGTCAAGTTAAAGGGTTCAGTTACAGAAAAGTTTAAGACAAGTTAAGAAAAGTTAAAGCTGGGCTAAGTCCCCGAAAGGATCAGATTTTGAGAATTCCTAAACTTTAAGTATGAGCTATATAAAAGTATTTTGAGAGTAGTATTATGCACTAATATGAGTAAGAGTAAAATAAATTACTCGAACTCATATACTATGTAGCCAGTATAGGATAGGATTGTACCAAGGTACCTTCCTCATTAGCCACTGAGATGACCCAGTTTTGAGATGGATCCACTCCTCTAATTCTTCTACACCTACAGCGGCAAAGTACCGGACGACTTTAGCAGCGTGGGCAAGATGCTGTATCATCACGAAGCTCATAGTGATGGTTGTCAGTTAGAGAAATTTCCCAATAAATAAATATTTTTATTCTACTTAGTTGAGATTCAGTATTTCCTTATTAAAGTAATTTCTTTATTTATCCTGCATATTTAATGAAGTTGAGCCAAGTACAAAACTAAGTTTTGAGTACCATATTTTATATATATTTAGCTATGTTCGTTAAAGTGTTGATATAAATGTTTCTCTTATGTTGAGTTGCACTTCTGACAAGTTTAAAAATATATATGTATATTTCATATGCATGACATATTTTATTAGTTAAGCTATCTCTAGGTGCAGTTTTAAAGTAAATATTCTACTTTTATTACGTTTTGGCCATCTTACATATTGTATATTTTATGTACTGACGCATTTGGCTCTGTATTATATCATGATGCAGCTGCAGGTGTCCATGTTAGCAGATGATTAGTAGGACAGTTCCAATCAGTGGTCAGTGAGACCTCTTAGCATCCAGAGGAGCTCAAGAGTTTTCATTCATTTGTATTTAATTTGTTGAGGTACCTGTGAGTCTATTCTGGTGTCCTATTCAGAGTTAGTTTTTTAGAGGCTTCATAGACTAGAAAGACAATGTATCAAGTTATTTCTTTGAAAGATTTGATGTCAAGTTGTATACTTTACTATTTTACTTTAAGTTTCATAAATCTTGAACCATTCTAGTCATTTTGGTAGTATTGTTTTTTGCTGAGTAGGTTAGCCAGGCCAAGTGGTTTGCTTGGGGATCAAAAATAATTTTCGAGTGTTGGCCACATCCAGAGTGTAGGCTCCGGGCATGACAAACTTGGTATCAGAGCACAGAGTTTAAGTGTCCTAGGGTGTTTATGAAGCCATGTCTATAGAGTCTTATTTATGATTGTGAGGGCCTCACTTCTATAAATGAGGGACTATGGACATCTAAGAAAAGTTTTCCTTCTATCATGCTCTAGATCGTGCAATAAAGTTACTTTCTAAGAAAAATTATCTATATTGGTGCGATTTTCAGATTCATTCGACTATGTCTTATAAATTAAGGTGGTTGGAAAAGAAGGTCCCAGATCCTTATTATTGAGTTCCCTTCAGTTAGAGTATTCAGAAAGCAAAGAGACTACACTAGGCTTGAGATGAGCCAACTAGTGTGCTTGAGTTATTTATCCATAATATTGCACTCTTATTCGTATGAATCGTACGTTTGAGGTGGAGCAAGACATGATATTTTTCCAGACCATGTTCTCTCTATCATTCTGCAAATGTTATTTTTGAGAGAAAAGTTAAATTATGTCTATAATACTTAGTCGTATCCTCTCCCTTTGAGAGAAAGTTATTGAAGACCCTTTTAAACTAGGTGACAAGATGTTACTAGAGCTAGGGAGATGTAGAAGTCATGAAGAGTGAGAATAGAAATTTCTTGAAGTTAGTAGCTAAGAGTCCTGTGTGATTAGTCGGATTCCTTGTAGGTTTTGGTTAAAGAGTACTAAGTATAGTATAACTTCTATGATAAGGTATGTGAAGAGTCATTAGCTCGTATGAGAAGGTGCACACTCAAATATGAAAGGAATTGATATTGAAGTAACATAGCATTAGTAATGATGAGTATATGTGCGAAATATGAGAATAGAGGGCATAAAGTAGTAGATGTAAACTAGACTTATGATTGTGAAAAGAAGAGTCATGTGAGATGTATAGAGTTATGAGCTTAGCTAAGTAAGGAGGTATAATGGATAAGTGATTATTATCTAACTTATGAAAAAAGAGTGTGATAATAGATTATACTTAGACAGACCATGAGTTGGAGAATTAATTCTTACCATGAGGTTTAATGATCTAATAATTCTTAACCTTATCTGGTAGGTTAGAGTTACTAAAGTATATATATGTATAGGAGAAGTGTGGGTGCACGTGTTTAGTATTGAACCTTAAGCTTGAACCTTAAGTGAGTATCATGTGAATAGGAGACAACAGGATGAGGGTGACACCATTAGTTGGAGGTCTGGTCTAGTAGACTTGACATAGCATTAGCAAGAAATTAAGTTATTGACTTGAAAGAAGTACAATGTTACAAGAACATTGTATGTGATCCTTAGACGAAGACAGTGAATTGAGGCTAAGTCATTAGATACAAAGAGAGCCTAAGATGTATAGCCAATCCAGTCTATAAGTGTGAGATATGTTGACTGAACTTGCTATGAGGTTTTAGTGGGCCTGGGTTTCTAAAATGTTACCTGGTAGCTATGAATAGGTATGGTATGATAGGAGAGTGTAATGCCCATGTTAGTACTAGACCTTAAGCTTAATTTATGCCAAGTCATATGAAAAGGGAGATAACATATGATAGTGATAGCCTGTATTGGGGACTTACTCTAAGAGGCTCCCCATGGTGTATGTTCGGGATTAGGATGTTGACCTTCCAGGAATGTTAGGTATGAGCATGGTGTAGATTCCCCTTGGTAGAAATAGTGGATGGAGGATAACTCGTGAGATAGCAAGAGGCTTAAGAGGTATAACTAGGATAGGGTAAAGCTATATGAAGCTCCAAGTTGTGACTGCTACAGCAATCTATATAGTATAATGGAGTTGTCAAGGTGGAGTAAGCTAATTTAGACATCATCTACTATCCTTATGAGCTGAGTCGAAGGAGGATAGTCATAGATAATGAGGAGATCTCTATGGTAGTTCAGGCTTCCTGCAGTCCAATATAAGAGAACATAGAAGATGAGTGCTAGCAGGCCAAAAAGGAAGATATTAGATCATAAGTCCTAGAAAGCGAATGTTGGGCTAATGAAAGTAGCAAGGAATTGAAGATGCTTATAAAGACAGAAGAAGGTTAGAAGTTGGTACCTCGAAAGAATGATTTAGTAGTAGTTTCACATCTTTGAGTAGTATGTAGTAGGGGATACAAGCATTCAGTACATAGTGGTGCTCCGATCGTCTAAAAGATTGTACTTATAGCATAGTGAAGAAAATTAGTTTACAGACTTAAAGAGGTGACCTTTGAGCTAAGGGGGAGATGTTGAGATGATGAGCCAAAGCAGACCTTGAGCTTTGATAGTGATAAGTTGATCAGAACGAGGCGCCAATGCTTTCCTATCTCATGTTACTTATACTTCATCATGATAATGCTTTATTGTTACTTTCTGCAAGGGCACTATGCCCATGATTCAAACTCATTCACTCTATGTTGTTACGTGTTTATGTTCAGCTCTTAAAGTGAGAAGTGGTAACTTCATTCAACAAGTCTGATCTTATTTCATGAATTAATAGTTTCCAGCCTTTTTGTTATCCAAGGCGAGGCTTGAGCTTTCCAGTATGTACAGTCCCATAAACTTATGGTGATCCCCTAGTGGCATCATATCATGCTATGAATGTCCTCGTATTGGATTTCCTGAAAGAACCGTGCTTATAATATTATACTCTAAGCCCTCCAAGAAATTTTGTCTTTGATATTGACAAGATAATGATAGTCGATGAGTTGGGGCAGATAAAAGGGAATGGGTAACGATTATAGTACACCTACTCCATTTAAGGTTACAAATAAAGATGAGACCTAGTAGTATGTACCAGTCAGGTAAGGGCAGATTGGCATGCCTCATAATAGAAGTTAATGAGATTGTGGGTGTTGAGGTGTGAGCATAAGTTCAAAGATTTCTAAGTAATGTCGACCTCTGAGGAGCTATGAAGTGATTAAGATGATAATCTCAAAGGCGTAATCATCATTAAGTGAGGAATAGATGTGTGGGGATGGTAATCTTTGTGAGCAAGCCTCTAGAAAAGTGCAGCAAACAGTCCTTATGTGTTAGATTAGCATAAGTATGATCAGCCTGGGGGTAGCATCTTATGACCTTGGGTTAGACTTAAAGATGATGGGAGTGTGAAATAGATTTAGGTGATGCTGAGAGTTGTAAGCTTCGGTTAATGAAGGGTAGAACTCGAAGAAAAGAACATAGTCGTAAGGAGGACTAGTGATCTTCAATGAAAGCCCCATAGAGGCTTAGAGAATGAGTATTGAGGATTGACTTTTATGAATATGATTATCTCGTGAAAAAAAATACCTTGAGGCTTAGAAGTAGGCCTGAATGGAACAGGAGGAGGTAGTACGTTGGTGGGGTTGAGTTTTCCACTCTTGAGTTATTGTTCACCTATGATTTAGAGTATTTGGGTACTTAAGTTTTTGATGTGTATATTCATGAGTCTGAATAGAGACTATTAAGACTGATGAGGAGTTGAGAGTTTAAGTTGTTAAGTATTGCCACGAGTCTTGAGTTATTCGTGCCCCATTATTGCAGCATCCTCATCATTCGAGGACGGATGATCTCAAGGGGGAGATATTGTAACACCTGGTGAAAAGATAAAAATACCCTTAGACTTGGCTTTAACGCGAAAAAAGCGATTTATTTTTTTCAAGAAAGCTTAAAACAATGGGGTTTCTGCGCCCGTTCTGCGACACGGAGAAGACGTGGAACCACACTTGAAAATTTTTCGAAAGTTGACGAAAATTGAAAATTCACGAAAATTTCCTCTCCCACACTGGTGCGCGACACATACCAATCCAAAAATGGGCACTTTTCCTTCTTTCATTTGGGAAGGGTAGTTTCGACCTTTCCCATATCCCATATCCTAAACTAATCAGTTTTTAAAGTCGTATTTAGGCCAAAAATATTTATTTTCTTCATTCATTCTCTCAAAAACAAGCAAACCTTCTCAAGAACTCAAGAGTAAGAAAATTAAGATTCTAGTAGGATTCAAGAATTCTTTTCAGTTCCTTAAGAATTCTTTCCAAGGTATGTAAGGTCATCCTAAAAAGTATTGTTTTGGTAATATCTCTAGAAATAGAATTGATTTTCACTCATGAAATAAATAGTATTTAGTCGAGATTAAATCCATGTGAACCTTGTAAAGTATGTGAATTTCATAATAAATTTCCATAGATATTTTCATAAATTTATGATTCTTGATTTCTATAGCATCCAATTCAAGAATTGTTATTAAATTTATATTCAACTATGATCAAGATTTATTATTGTTGAGTTTCTTGAAAATCTTGATATTAATTCAAGAAAAGAAAGATTAGTTTGAGTAGCTTTTAAGCTAAGTTCAAGAAGTATATTTTTAAAAAGATTAATTCTTGCATAGTAGCCAAGAAAAACTAGTGATATTTCGAGTCACTTAGTTGATATTAGTTTTTAGTCAAGTTAAAGAGTTCAGTTAAAGAAAAGTTTAAGACAAGTTAAATCTGGGCTAAGTCCCCGAAAGGATCAAATTTTTAGAATTTCTATTCTTTAAGTATGATCTATATAAAAGTATTTTGGAAGCAGTATTGAGCACCGATATGAGTAAGAGTAGAATAAGTTACTCGAACACATAAACTATGTTGCCAGCATAGGATAGGATTGTACCAAGGTAACTTCCTCATTAGCCACTGAGATGACCCAGTTTTGAGATGGATCCACTCCCCTAGTTCTTCGTTTCCTACCCCGACGAAGTACGGGACGACTCTGGCAATGTGGGCAAGATGTTGTATCATTATGAAACTCATAGTAATAGTTGTCAGTTAGAGAAACTCCCCAAGAAGTAAAAATTTTTATTCTACTTGAGATTTAGTATTTCCTTATTAAATTATTTTCTTTATTTATGCTGCATATTTAATGAGGTTGAACCAAGCACAAAACTAAGTTTTGAGTACCACGTTTTATATGTATTTAGCTGTGTTTATTAAAGTGTTAATGTAAATGTTTCTCTTATGTTGAGTTGTACTTCTGACAAGTTTAAGAATATATATGTATATTTTATATGCATGACATATTTTGTTAGTTAAGTTATCTCCAGGTGCAGTTTTAAAGTAAGTATTCTACTTTTATTACATTTTGGCCATCTTACATACCGTGTATTCCACGTACTGATGCATTTGGCGCTGCATTGTATCATGATGCAGCTGCAGGTGTCAATGTTAGCAGATGATCAGTAGGATAGTTCCAATCAGCGGTCGGTGAAACCTCTTAGCATCTAGAGGAGTTCAAGAGTTTTCATTTATTTGTATTTACTTTGTTGAGGTACTTGTGAATCTATTTTGATGCCCTATTTAGAGTCAGTATATTAGAGACTTCATGGACTAGAAAGATAATGTATCAAGTTATTTCTTTGAAAGATTTGATGTCAAGTTGTATACTTTACTATTTTACTTTAAGTTTCATAAATCTTAAACCATTCTAATTATTTTGATAGTATTGTCTTCCACTGAGTAAGTTAGTCAGACCAAGTGATTCGCTTGAGAATCATAAATAATTTTTGAATGTCGACCATATCCAAAATGTAGGCTCGGGGCATGACAATTATTAAGATATTTTTCAAGAAGCTTAAATAAATCTAAAAAATCTATTCAACTTCAATAAGTGCTTAAATCTGTATAAGCAAATGCACTCAATGATCAAAGATCTAAGCTATTCAAATTAAAGTCTCTAGTGAATACAATAAATGAGCCTTAGAATTGAAGGTAAAATTAATTAGAATTAATCGGCTAATATTTTTTTGAATATTAATATTAAATTAAAGGTAAAATTATCTCGAGCTTACACTTCTACTTGACATATTGATTCACTTGTTAGGCAGATCTCGTGCAATGCACGACTCTGATAGTTTTTTTATAAATTTATTTTTAAATAATATAATTAAATGTTATTAAAAAATTTTATTAAATAAAAAATTAATATTCCAAAAAATCTATTATTAATATTGATTAAATTTTAAATTTAATGATTAAATAATTTTAAATTATCTATCTATCTATCTATCTATCTATCTATCTATTTATCTATCTATATATTTATAGTAATACCTTCTTTTTGACACAAATATAATCACGAAAAGATATTAAAATAATTATTTAATTTTATTTGTCAAATTTAAAGAAAAATTTATTTTATCCTATTTACTTAATTTAGAATAACTTATCAAGTTAATATAGTAAAATCATAGTTGAAATAACTAAGAAAAGTATTTATTAGTGATAATTTTATAAAATCATAATTAAATCAAATAGCTATCTTAAAAATTAAATTAAAAAATTTATAAAATATTTTTATAGACCAATATAATATATAAAAAAAATAAATATGCTGATGGAGAGGTACCTATTTACTATCCGACTTTCTTTTATATAATAAGAGAATATAAGCTTGACACCCTACTCTCATCGTAGATCTTCATAAAGCCCAAAAGATATAAAACAAGAACAAATGTGAAAACAATGGACATAGTGGAACAAACAGTAGAAGTCCTAGTCATCAAATTCGGCTTAGTTGACGATTGTTGTAACTGGAACACATCAACAAACACACGTACTAAGATGACATTATTCATGAATCCATCACTTTCCGCGTTTCTTCTTCCTTACGACAGCATGCATCGTGGGCCTTCACCTTCTCTTCTTTTTAACTTTTGCTCTACTATTATTTAAAGACAAAAGTATTAAAAATACATCTCGTAAGTTATTAATTTTATGTTTAAATTATTATAGTTTTAAAAATATTTTTAATTAAATTAATTAAATTAAAATATATTTTTAATTTATCACAAGCATTAAAACTATATCTTAACTTAATAAGAACTTAAAATTATATTTCACTCTTGTTACAAAATCAAATATGTATTAAATTTAGCTAATCAAGTTGAGGACTATTTTTAACACTATCAATAATTTGAGGATGTAACAAATTATTCATCCCAAGTTTAATTTAGAAGTATTTTTAATATTTTTCTCTTATATAAATTAGATGTCAGTGCCCGCGCCAATGCAGGTCTAATATTTATTATTTTTATGTTTTAATTTATATTATATAGATATAATTTAGAAAGCTAATTAAATTTTAATATTATTTTTTAATATTTTAAATTATTAATTATTGTAAATTATAGTGTATTTTTTACATAATTTTTAAATAAAATAAGTTATTCCTCCTGTCCAAATTTATATGGCGCTGATAACTTTCGAAAGATAATTTTCTTATGTCTTTTACTTTTTGGTTTTTAAATAATTCTTTATTTAATTTTCATATATAGATATATTACTATTATTATTTATGTAGATTTATGATAATTTTTACATAGTTTTCTAATTAAATAACAATACATGTTATTTCTTTTTTATCCCCTTTTATGTGACGTCTATATATTAATTTCAATAATCAATTTGAAGTTGTCAAATATCATGATTTATAGTCATTTTTACACTTATTTAGATTCATGATAATTTTTATTGTAGCTTCCTAATTAAAAAATATATGTTATTTCTTCTGTCCCTCTTTATGTGATGTCAATAGATTAATT
>JAOTQJ010105943.1:0-11303 GCA_025642045.1 Solanum sejunctum | reverse complement strand
TGTTATGCTGTGGTATGGCGCGCGTTTGGAGGTCGCCATCGTTCCCATCCGATATGCATTATTTTGATATTTGAAAAGAATAAATATTTTTCCATTGACATACAGGTTTGACTTCTATACTATTATATCTGGATTATTATTTTCACTCACTTTTCGGATTTTCTGCTTTATATACTTAGTACGTATTTCGTACTGACCCCGTCCTTTCAGGGGCTGCATTCATGCCTGCAGGTACAGACAAACAAACTAGAGGATCATCTTCTTAGGACCTCCATCTATCATTGAAGTGCTCCCTAGCATCAGGAGCAGACAGTTTGGTATTCGCTTGTACACGTTCAGTTTGTATTTTACATTTATGTATATATATATACTCGAGGGTATGACGGGGCCCTATCCCATCGTGTGGTCCGGTATGTGTTTGTATATCTATTGTTATGGCTATATCTGGTACTGTTGGGTTCACTATTTGCAGGTGGAGTTAGTTAGAAAAACAGAGGAGACTCTTTCGAAATTTTTGTGAAATCCCTTAGCTGTCGTAAGTGGAGATTTAGTATAAGTGTTTGTCTGGGTGCCCTGTCAGCACCATTCACAGCCCCTGGGTTGGGGCGTGACACATAACATCTAAAGTACGCTGAATTTGATTAATAAAGTCCTAGGGGTCTTCATTAGGATCTGACCTAGTGAAGGTTAGAGGGTCCAAATTAAGAAAATCACGTATCCTGGTATGAGCTGCCCTACTTGTACCTCCTGTAGCCATAACTGGACCTTCTTGCCTTTGACATTGACCAACAACTATACGGGTCAATAGTTGGACTGTATTTCTCAGATCCTGCACGGTAGCATCAATAGATGGCTCTGGGGGAATTTCACTGCTTTCTGGTTCATTAGGAATTGGAGGAGTTGGAGATGTCTGTGACAAAGACTTCTCTTGACTCTCATTTTGTTGTCTCACCTGGCTGGGTATACCAACTTTATTCTGCCTTGTTTCTTGCATACTTGCTATACAAAACAATTTAGGAATTAGACATAAGGCACCTATTACACTACTTTATGGCACGATCTAAAGAATGAAAAGAAAGTAACAACTCCTAAATGTCACGCGGCCTCCTGCTTATAAATATCGTGCACAACACATTGATAAACAAGTTTCTACATAGACACGACTTTGTAGACTCCCTAGAATGACCCGCTCTGATACCACTTCTGTCATGCCCCAATGTCCCATTACGACAGACTGGCACCCGTTGCCGATAAGGCTCGGGAGAACCAACCTGTAACTATGTACATCCTATATATTTATAAGGGGTTTCTACCTTTAACATGCCTTTAAGCAGATAGATAGTGATAACAAGCCAAAAGGAAATACATGTGACTAGGCCGTTGGGGCTACGCTGTCTAAAGTGCGAGACATGATTTCACTATGCATTACATAGTGTACAAAGCCTATGAATAAAGAAAATATCTGGTAAGGGTTGGGACAGGCCCCACCTCAAGAAACTATGTAATAAAAAGATGTAAGCTCTAGACATGTACAAAGCCCCGAAGCAACCTGGAGCTTGGTGACAGCAGCAGAATATCCTGTACTCCTACTGGGGAGATCTTTTAGCACCTGTACCTATAGCATAAAATGCAGGTCCCCCATAAGCGATATTAGTATGAGATAGTGTACTGAGTACATGAGGCAGGAAATACTGTATATGATATAACAACTCAAGTGAAACTGTATAGTGGTGTAGCATCAAAGACCACCTTTAGTTATACTGTGGGATCCAATACTTTATGTGCTTTATATTACTTTACCTTTACTGTAAATCTATACTATAAATCTATTCACAACTATTATTCAAATGACCAACTGATCAGTGGTGAAATTGTATTGGGTTCGTCCCTGTCTAGGTTATACTCAACCCCTCGGGCTACCCCCCCTTTGATAGGATCATCCCTGGCTAGGTTATACTCAACCCGCTTGGGCTACCACCTATCAGAAACTGTATACTTTATCTTTCAATTACCTTTGAGATGATTATTTGGTGGCCATAGTATTGAAGCTGTAGGACGGTATACGTAGCATGTGACATGTGGATAATCACACAAGACAACATGACAATGAGAAGAGTACATTATGTAAATAATAAAATGCATATGAAATGAAACAACTTGTGAACTTTATTTAGTAACAGGAACTCATATAACTTGGTATCCAAGCATGTATGCAGTTTTAAAGGTGACTATGTATGGAATCATATGAAAATGTACAAGAGTGGAGACATAGTTAATTGTTGTGTTGGAGTTGGTGAATGCCTTTATGTACCAAGGAGGAATCTATGTTTCATACCAAGTGATATGAAATCAAATAATCTTACATACCTCATTGTATGACCTCGTTACTATCTCGAGATAACCTTCCCTTGCTCTAAATACTTATCTACAACATAATAGGGGATAAAACTAGCATTAATAGCTAATAGACACACCTTGGCATCCCAATCACATAAGAAAATAATACATGGGCAGCAAGCGGGTGTTCATAAACTCGGGTGTATTCCTTTAATCTTTCCGCCCCTAATCATATTGTTTAATGCACATTAGCATGTACACATCATGTACAACCTATTTTACATCCATAACAGTCTTACAACAGCCCACAAAGCACAACACATCACAATTCCACACAATCTAAAAATGGATAGCATAACGTTACCTTCCTTCGCTATATTTCGACGTTGGCAACTACAAACCTATTCCAACTTTAACCAAACCATTCCAGCAATATTTACACATATAAATAGACCTCAAACATTCCTATAACAGCACTTAAGAAGTCATGAAGGACGTGAGCTAATAGCTTTACACACAACAGCCCGCAAATTCCAATCAACATGATGCTTAAGATAACTCGATAAAATACGCTTGTTATATGAAACCAAAACTAGGGTGATGTTTATAACTCAAACCATGTTAATAATACCAAGTTATCTTCATAATATATCTTAAAAACCATAGAGAAATTACCAAAACAAAAGGAAAACGTGCAGCAACTTTCTGCACAGAATCTGTCCAACAGATTTCAGCAAGTGTAACTAGCATCTCTTCCTTGTTTTTCATAATAAAATCATAGTAAACACATATATAAACTTACTTACCACTTACTTCAAGGTGTAGGGATTCTCCAAGAACCCTAGGAGATTTTTTTCACTGCTTTACAAGGTGAAGAAAAGTTGAGAGAACTTTGAAGACAAATCTGTTTTTTTTTTTGAGTTTAAGTGAACAATGAATTGTGGAGCTGCTTTGGAGCTATTTGTATAGAGCTATTATTCCGAACTTCCTTTGACATTTTGAACATCTTATATGACACATTATCAAGTTTCTTACCTACCAGCTTGGCCCTTAAACTTGGGCCTTTTTGGAGCACCAACTTGATGGACTTGGGCTGCCTACTTTCCAACTTTCACTTACTTAGTTTTGGGCCTAATTTGCTAAGTGTATTGTGATGTCTTTGGGACCTTTTTTATTATACTTATTGAGCTTAAAATGTATCCCCTTTATGATACTAAATCATGGGACAAAGTTACACCCTTAACACGGACTTTATTCATAATCGAACTTGGACAATTTCGACGTCGAGCCTCGTCTCCATTTAATTAGCAATTTAAGCTAAGCAAGTAGGTGACTCACCTACTTGATTACTAAGTCCTACAAGAACCTCAATTATATCACTTCGTTTTAAGTCCATAATCTTCTCAATTCAACACAAAACATGTATACACATGATCTTCTTAAGCGTTATAGGCACATATAGCCCATTAACACGGGATTCAATCACTTTTGAAAGTTAGCGCTAATTTGACCAAACCATGTCATGTTTCATTTGACTTGTGCTAGTATTGTGAGGTGTGGGGTGTTACAATATACTTGGTAAAGTATCATAAGGCATCATTAAAAGCATTAAATAATATATGTAACATGAAATCATCATAAACATGCATATTAACCTGAAGAAACTTAAAGAAAATGTAAAATACTTTAAAGAGGACTTTATAAGTGGAAGAATGCCCATAAATCAAACTCACATATCTTAACAAGTTGAGGGGGAAACAAACTTGAAGCCTTGATAAGAACCTTGGAAACCCTAGCTTTTGCCTTGCCTTCTAGAGAGTGTTCTTGCCTTAGAGATTTTTAGGAATTGGAAGAATGAAGAGAATGGCAGTTTCTTAGGGTTGAGGATCCAATTTTAGTTCCTCAAGTTCACTAAAATGACTTAGTTTAGGAAATGGAATTGCGGAATTGATAAAATTGCCCTTCATTAAAATCGTTGGATTAATTCTATGAAAGCCCGTTTATAGGTAGTGGAATGAACCATGGACCGTAGGTCCTGTCTATTCTATTAACTTTTTCCAAAATCCCTGAAACTGATTTGTTGAACTCAAAATTATGAAACCATCTTATGGTCCGTCATTTGATCTACAACTCATGGTTGGACTCGTAGAATCCTTCCACACTTAGTCATTTTTCTTATTTTCTTGGACCCTATCCATGAAGAGATTCTACTGGCTATATATTCTTTCACGGGCCGTGCTGTCAACTCGTAGATCACTTTCAGTAAAATCCAAAATTCTTTCATGTGACATAGTCCCACCTACGATCCTATCTACGAACCGCCGACCTTTCTACGGACCGTCACTAGGTCCGTGGGTTACCCTATACTTGGAAAATTTTTCGATTTCCTGAAGTTTATATTTAAGGACCAAACCTACGACCGTAACTTCTCTTATGAACCGTAAGTCACCCATGTGAACTTGACTTCAGGTCATTTTAACCCAAGTTTTTCCGCACTCTTAGACTCCTAAACTAAGGGTTGATATAATATCTCTCACTTGAGAATATTCGTCTCTAAATATACTTAAAGGTAGGATCTAAGGAGTAAATCATCTGCTAATAACCCAACATGAATGAAAAAATGTAACTCAAATATCATTTCATGAAATTTTCAAAATACACACTCAAAACATCTCTTAAGACAATCAATAAACATAGAATGAAATGTATCGTATAAAACTAAAACGCAGGGAATTAAAGGTTTTTGGAAGAATTTCTTAATACCTTAGGCTTGAAATAGAGTGGAATAGATATGAACAATGCTTCATCATATCTGCCTCTGGTTCCCATGTAGTACCCTCAAATTGTTGATTTTTCTAAAGCATTTTGATGGATGCAACTTCCTTGTTCCTTGTATTTTCCACTTTCCAGTCTAGAATCTCAATCAATACCTCTTCATAAATCAAATCCTCTTCAATGTTCACATAATGAAAAGGGACCATGGAGCTTGGATCTCCTATGAACTTCCTTAACATTAACACATGAAACACCGGGTGAATCAAATGCATCTCATTAGGTAGATCCAACTCATATGCCACCTTTTCCACTCATCTCACCACCTTATAGGGCCTTACATACCAAGTTTAACACCCTCAAATTCATTCTACCTAGTTTGACCATAAGACCTGAAGAAACTGAGATAAACTATGTAGGAAAGTCTCTGGAAGAAAAACCACGAAGATCACCTACAGCCCGTAGTGTCATCTACGACCATAGATGAGACCTCATAGATATCCAAGTGACTTGGTGAAATTTTTCTATATATTAGGCACATCTACGAAACACCATATGACCCATATACTAATCCACGACCCGTATATACTAACCCACGACCTGTAGATTAGGTTTCGTAGCTTGTTAGTTCAAAAATTAACTTTTCAAGATCTTAAGTTACGAGTTGTCAGACGACCCATAACCCAAGGTAGAAACCATAGAATTTTTTTTGTATATCCAATGTCAAATTATAGTAATTCAAAGTTTTGGACACCTTACCTACAAGAGGCCGTCTACGCCTTATAGGTGGAACCACAACCCGTAAACGGGGCTTTATGGTTCCTATTGGTAGTTTTAAGAGGGGCATTCTTATCTTTTTCTAACTCCTTTTTAATTAGTTCTCATGACATTTTGAATTTAATATAAGTCCTATATCATAATTTTAAGTGTATTATCCCTTAATAGACACTTAGAAATTCTAGAGAGCATCAGAGAAGGGAGAAAAGCGAGGGTTTTAAGTTCAAACATGAGGATCAACAGGTGATTGAATATTCTTCCAATTTTCAGGTATGTAAGGCTTCCTAAGGTTTAGGATTGAGTCTATACATGTGTCCCTTCATAATCTTGAGTTATGAGTAATGTAAATCTTGTAAACCCTGACTTGAGTTTCTTGCATTTACTTGGAGCTCCCATGATTATATGTGAGCGAGTTGATGCATTACATTTCTATTTTGATGATATTGAGATAGAAGTAGAAACTATTTGTGATGACATGAACCCTAATTTCACCATTAATGATGTTTCGCATCTTGACTGACTTAAGAATTTGAGTCTGATTTTTCTGAGTTGAGTAAGATGAGCATGAGGAGTATATTATCTTGTTTTACATATGTATACGATGAGCGTCTAATATGTCTTATGTGTTGAGCATGATTGATATGATATTAACTGACTGTATAAGTGAGAGTTTTGCACAATGTAAGTCGGTGTCCTGAGTCGCATTACATGGATGACAATCCTGAGTTACTGAGCTATTGAGAAATTGAGTTGAGCTATTTGAGATAAATCAATAAGATGAGCTTGATTTAAATTTCACGAGCATGTTTTAGTCTTGGAAGGAGTATGGAACATCAAGCTTGTGAGAGAATAACACCCTAGAACTATGTTACTGGCGTAGAATTATTGTGCAGTTAACTCTGGCAGCTCATGTCTTAAAAGATGGACATTCTCTATGGATTTGAGAGAGAGAGGTTGATGTCTTTTACCTTGGCAAGTATAAGACAAGCATGCAATGACGTCGGCATCATTGTGCATCACCGAACTCATCATGGTGGGAGTTATGTCAGTTGAGAAACTTTCAAGCAACACTTGACTAAGAACATTATATTTTAAAATAAGATGCATAAAAAACTAAATCTCTTTCCAAGCATGATTTTTAAATTTTAAACTTGCATTATTTGTTGAGTTGAGTTATGACTTAATGAGTTGAGTCCTGAGTAAAGTCGATTGATTTGAGTCTGAGCCTTATCTATTTTCTTAAGCTATTTTACATACCACTATATTCCATATACTGATGCCTATTTGGGCTTACAGGTGATAGAGGACTTTAGCAGGTGCACTGTAGAGGTTCAGTTCCCTTGCCTCTAGAGTTGGTGAAGTCTCCTTGCTATCTGAAGTAGACTTTCTTTTCATCTTTATTAGTTATTACTATTTTCTTTGAGTTGGGTAACTATGGCCTGTCATGGTACCATCTAGATATTTGAAGTAGAGACTTCATAGATATCGAGTAGAGGATTGTTAATCATTTTTAGTTTTCTAAACTTGGTCATTAGAGATTATTTTATAAGAACTTTATTACTTTATTGATATCTCTTATTTAAGTATTGATCTTAGGCATATTTATACGCCTAATTAGCCAAAAATACCCACAAATAGAGATGAGTTAGAGGGTAAATCTATAGAATCTAGACGTTTTAGTTTATTTTTCTCTTATTTTGCTAACACAGAGCCAAGTGCGCTGCTTGATTGTGTTTTTATAGGATTCCGCTCTAATTGTGAAAGTATGGAGTTACACCTGGATTTGAAGGAAAAACATAGCCCAGGATAAAGTTGGAAGCAACAAAAAGACCAAAGTTGGCATCACAGACTTGGGATAAAGTTGTGGAAGTTAAAAAATGGAGAAACAAAGGCGCGAAGCAGAAAAATAAGCCAAGTCGACATCATGGACTTGTGCAAGAGTTGGAAAAAATTGTCCAGTCAGCAAAATAAGCTAAAACCCAGTGGAAACAATAGATCCACGCTGCGGACCTAAGGACGCGAAGTGGAAATTCGAGTTATGGGATTTTTAATTAGATTCTATCACACACTTTAGATTTTCATATTGTCTCTTACGCAAGAAATGAGAGAGAGACGACTGAGAACCTTTTTCTAAGGGTATGTTGGTTAGTTTAATATTTATTTTCTTGGTATTTAATGCTTTCTAGGTCATTCATGGTGTATGTAGTGACTATGAGTGGCTAAGTCTCCATATTTTGGGGTTGTAGCACAAATGATGTTTAGTTCTTGAGTTTTTGCATCTATGAATAGGTTCTTTTGATTATTCCTGTATTACTTTTATCTATACTGCATAATCTGGCCAATTAGGTGGTACATTAGTTGTTCACTCTGAATTTGAGAGATGTTGGAGTGAACAAAATACAGTCCTATAGGGAGCTTGTTTGACTAGGAAACTAAATTGATTTGTGTAAGGAAGACCAGTGACAACTTCCCTTACACCTAGCTCGATTCATAGTATGGGAAGAAAACATTAGTGCATCTTCATTAGTTTGTCCATCCCCGCTCAACAATACAGTTGGACAGTCAATAACGGTAAGCCATCAGAGAAGTACAACCCTAATCAGGTAATATAAACCCTGTGAATTAGTAATTAGGAACCCAGACATAGGTTAAACTGTTGAGACTAAGTGGAGTCATTAAGACTACAATCGTGGAATTGCTTTTCAATAGATATCTTGATAATAAAAGCCAAAACTAGTTAGAAGAAATTTAGTTATTCACATAAATCTCCAAATCTTTTTATTAAAAGCACTTCAAACGTGATAGCGTGGATTAGTTGCTGATTTCATTTAAATCCCTTGGGTTTCGACAACTCAACTCCTTCATCAGAGACACTATATTACTTGTGAGACCATATGCACTTGCATGTACTTGGGAGAAACAAGTATTTTGCACCGTTGCCAGGGATTTAAAGTAAATAGGTTGATTATCTAAGTTGTCTTATTTTGTGGTGTTCGCTACATTTGATCTTAATGGTGTTGTTATACAGGCAATTGGTCAATATGATGGAAGATCGGATTCTTGCTTTCGTCAATCAAAGAGGAGAGCAAGGGTTTTATTTCAAATGCCGCTAATTGAACTCATCGAGCAAGAGGATCAAAAGGATAATAAAGAAAAAATTAACCTCATTGGAGAGGACATAGTGGACGATATCGCACCTGTACTGCTAACAGCCGCAGCTGCACCATCGGCGCCGAGGCCAGTGAGGGATGTTTGCAATCCCAAAAACCACTAATGTCATAAGTTACTTTGTTAATACTGAGCTCAGTGGTCGGTGGGAGTTAATGTAGAACATGGTCCAGTTATTACACTCTATTGGACAGTTCAATGAGCTACCACACGAAGACCCACAGGTTCATTTTCAGAACTTTCTAGAGATTAGTGACACCTTCATCCCCATAGGGGTGAAGAGAGAATATGTGCGAATGACCTTGTTCCCCTTCTAACTGTTAGGGGAAGCACGGAAGTGGCTACAGATTGAGCCACCAAACTCCATCATATCTTGGGATGATCTTGCCTATAAGTTCCTTACACGATTCTTCTCGTCTGGCAAAACAACAAAACTCAGAAGTGAGATTCTGAGCTTTAAACAAAGGCCTGGAGAAAATCTGTATCAAGCTTAGGATAGGTTTAAAACTCTTTTAATCAATTGTCCACACCAATGTCAAGCTAACGAGGTACCATTCATACTTTCATTGAAGGACTGGACCCCAATATCAAGATTCTCCTTAATTTAGCTGTAGGAGGACAAGTATTAGAAAAGATATATAATGAATTATATGCTCTTCTCAATAGGATTGCTCAAGAAAACCTAGAATGAAATGGAGGGTCAAGCCAACCGGTAGTCTAGAAGCAGGCCGGTGTGTTAGAGTTTGATGTTATAATAGCCTTGCAAGCTCAAATGTCATCCATTTAGAACATGATGACCACGAACTACAACAACCTGGCTTTGGGTCTGCAATAACAAGCACTGGTGGTGGTTGGTTAGCAACCTGCCTTGTCAATTTGGTATAATAGCAACAAAATTGTTAGTATGATGTTCGTGGGGGAGGCGACCATACTGCTGATATTGCGAAGCTAATCCAGAAGTAGTAAACTTTATAGGCAATGCTAATACAGGTGGTTATCAGGGGTTCAAGAACTCATATAACCCGAATTGGAGGAACCACCCAAATTTCTCACAAGGTGGAATTTAGTAAAGACAGGGTGGTAATTCTTATCAGAATTAACCAGTGCAGCAGCCTACAAAATAGGCCAACCCAAATAATATGATTGACAGTGAGATGCTGAGGTAAATTTTAGCAAATCAGGAAAGACAAGAAGAGGATATTCGGAGGAATAAGTAGGATCTCTAGAACTTAGAGAAGTAGTTGGGAAAGTTGGCCAGCTCAATTAACTCTAGACCTCAAGGGGCCTCCAAGGTAACACTGATCCCAACTCGAAACAAGGTAATGCAGTCAACACAAGAAGTAGAAGGCCCTTGACTGAGTTAGTCCCAACGAAGTAGGAGGGGTTTGACCAAAACATTGCACAAAACATTAAGGCTGCCAATCCCAACCCAAATACTAATGAGGCAAATCCCATTGCCAAAACCTCCCCCTCTATTCCCACAGAAGTTGAAAAAGAAGAAGGAGGATGACTGCTTTTAAGAATTCATTGTGTTGCTAAAATAGGTACAAATTAACTTATCTTTGATTAATTTTTTGCAGGGGATCCTATAGTATGCCAAGGACATTGTGGCGAACAAGGCCAAGTGGGCTGAATATGAGACTGTGGCACTTATAGAGGATTGTGGCTCAAAGCTTCTTAATAGATCACACTTACTAGCTAAGTTGAAGGACCCTGGGAGTTTTACTATGCAAGTAACTAGTGGGAGCTATTTGAATGCACGAGGCTTGTGTGATCTAGCTACAAGTATCAATCTTATGCCCAATTTCATATTTCTGAAGTTGGGGCTTAGAAGGTCGAAGCCTACTAACTTCGTGTTATAATTGGTGGATCATCATGTGGCGAGGTCGGATGGTATTATTGAGAATTTCATAGTCCAAGTGGGATCACTCATCTTCACCATGGACTTTATCATCTTGGATTTTGAACTAAACCCTAGGGTCCAGTCATCCTTGGATGCCCATTCCGAGCTACAAGAGGGGCGTTAATTGATGTTGCAGCATGGAGGATCACCATTAGAGCCATGATAAGGTAGAGGTATTTGAGCTCTACAAAGCAATGAAGCTTTAGCTACATATGAAGATTTAGTAGCCATCACAGTAATAGACACCGCAGTTGCTGTGACTCGAGTTGAGATCACAGACCTACTAGCCAAGGTATTGCTGAATCAAGGGCTAGTAGATGATGCTGAGGCCAAAGAAATTGAGAGT